>CAJOBZ010000009.1:377500-427500 GCA_905332375.1 Pieris macdunnoughi
GAAGTGACAGATACTGATGATGTTATACGGGTAGATAGGAGGCAAAGGTTAATTAGATGGGATAGAAGACCCCCAAATGAAATATTTTTAGAAGGGTTTGTTCCAATTGTAACAAGAGAGAATCCTGATTGGGAGGAGACAGACTTATATGGTTTTGTGAAAAATAATCATCTTCCATCATCCATCTTCGTTTCAACAACAAAAACACAAAGACAAAAAAAAAAAATGATTGGACACCGAGAAGTGCCGGTCGCGGTATAGTTTATCAATACGAGATTTATGGTGTAAACGATTCTTTATCACATGCGTCGCCAAATAGACCAAATAGAAAATGCAGAATTGCAACTTAACTAAATTATAAAAAAGTTATAGATTCAAGTACATCTTACAACTAATAATCAAGTTGTAATGAAACTCATGACCTTAATTTTGCTTCTAGCATATGGGAACTTGTATATGATTCAAGTAAAAAAGCATACAATATATATTCCTCGGACATCAATAACTTAGGATGGATATACCAAAATAAAAACTTTTTTGTTAAGCTGGGCAATATAGATGGTCCTGATCATGGAGATCTGAGATATTTTTGGACGATAGAATATAGCACGCAAACTGGTTGCTATTTAATTAGAAGCTTACATGACCCAGCTCATGCAGTCGGTTATACTGACAACGACTCTGTAATTACCGATACTACAACATACTCCGATAATCAATTATTTCATTTTATTCTAATGTAATTATTAGATGGAATTCAATACTCAATAGTAATTTAAAATGGAAAATATAATTTATTCATAATGCTAACACGTTTACTTACGAACGTCAGTGGATTAAATTAAATGCTTCTAAAAATAATTTTACTGTCAGTTCTCAAATCACTAGCCTAAAACGGACAAGAAGAAGCCACTAGCTTTGCTATATTCTCGACAATATCCTTATAGCCTATGTGAAATTCAATGTGTGGGCCCCGCATTAGTTTACAATTTAAGTAATACCTTGAAACACGGTCTTAACAGCAAAGCCTTTTTCCTGATCTTCAATTTTAATTGGAGCATTACTACATTTGCCGTTCCAAATTCAATACGTTTTTCTTCGTTTCTTTTAGCTTATGATTATTTTTAATAAACAATGATGTGATAGAGCAATGTTTCAAATTCTCAAGTAATGATTTTCGTCATTACACTTTTAATAAAAGCTCTTTAAAAAGAAATTATGAGTTATATAATCATTTATATAAAAATAAACGAGACAAGTTTAAGTGTGGAGCCATAACGTACACCATAGACGACCTTTGATTTGATTCTATTCTTAATATTTGAGTTATATGTATATGTTTCAGATTACCTTAAATCGCTTCAGTCTCCTGTACTGTTTTTGAGATTTCTGAACAGCTAACTGTGCTTCTTCAATTTCGTCCACTAAACGGTCATAGGTTTCTTTTGGCATAATATAAAAGTGGTCCTCTTTTTTTTCATGTTCCCTAAAATGTTCCTTTAGTGTAAGTTTTTTTTACTAGGTACGGTACTATGTTTCTATACCCTAGATCTTTTTAATAAATATTTTTAAAACTTTATCTTGTTTTCAATCCCAAAATTCAAATTAGTTTCTCTAGTGCTAGTTGTAACTAAAGCTCGGAGTGACAACTAGTTTTATCAGAAAATGAATTATATCAGTGGTAAATTCTAGTTTTCACTTGTTATTTCTAGTTTTGACAAAGGCATTTAGTAAAAACTATTTTTAACTAGGGAAAACGAGTTTTAACTAAAAACTAGTGTTAACTGTAACATATATACTTAATTTTGTCTCGCCAGGAAATACTCCACAATCTATACATATCATTACCGATAGTATAGAACTGATAGTAAAATAAATACAGATTGACAGCCAGATACTTTTTAAATTTTATTTACCACCCCTTGTTTTATTCTTGTCAAATTTATATTCAAATTTCACCCTCTTCCTTCAACCATTAATCTAAATTTTTTACACTTTGGATTTTGTGACAATACAATAAATAAATAAATAAATAAATAAATATTTATATTTAACATTATATTAAAAACTTATCTTTTTTTAATTAAATATATATTATATTTTATTATAAATTGATTTATTTATATAAACTAAGCAAAACCTCATATGAACCTATGTTAAACAATCAAATAAAAATATGAAAATAAAATAGGTAAAAATTTTTAAAGGTTTTATGTTAAACATACATTGCAATGTTTAAGATAATTACTAAAAACAAAAAAATAATAAAATAGATACATCAATTTAAACATATGCATAGACTAGACTAAAATAAAACGTGGGGCATGTCAATTGTCTGTTGAAAGATTCCTCCCACCAGCAGTGTGAATGTCCAACGATAAACTAGTTGAAACATCTCTTTTATTTACATGGATGTATAACTATTGAATTTCCATGAGCAAGAAAACAGTAAGTAATTTCCTGACCGTTCGGGCCAACTCTATTTTAACGACGAATTAAACGATTCTTCTATCGCACATTAAGTCGATAATTTGTAGACAATTGACGCCTGCCCCCCACGGTTTTATTTTAGTCTAGTCTATGCATATGTTTATAATTCCCACGACTTATCTATTTTATTATTTTTTTGTTTTTAGTACATTTATCTTAAACATTGCAATGTATGTTTAACATAAAACCGTTTAACTTAAAAAGTTTTTACCTATTTTTTTTAGTCATTAGTTTTAAATTATTAGTAATGATTGTGATGTATGTGCTAATTCATTTCTTTCAAATTAGTTTTGCATGAACGACCCGTTAAATTATATCAGTGATCAGATGTGGAAACAGCTTGCTTCAAAGTTTAGTGTTGTGTAATTTTAAATGTAGAATAAGCTGGAATTAAATGTATATTAATAAACTTTATTCACGATTATTTCTTTCTTTTCCTAGTTAATAAAATTGATGAAGTTAATACATACAGTACTACTGGTAATTCGATTGTAATTCCGACTCCGATGGGCGTAAGCTGATTACAATATGACAACGTTTTTAACGTAAATTTTTCAATTCGGCCAAAAAATTAATACACACTAGCACCGATTAACTTTAATTAACAGTAACTCCCAACAGTCATAGCGATTGCGACCCCGACTTTCACATTGATCTTGAGTTCTGCGCGATCTCAAGGATGTGACATCAGTGCTACATTGGGGACTATATCTAAATTGTATACAAAAATGTCGTGTTTGTTATTTGTATTGGTATTGGAAGTAAGAGTTAATAACAATCTCAATTGTACTAAAAGTGATAATATTATAAGTAATTTTTATTTCATTGATTGGCCTTGGCTAAACTTTGTGTCACGTTTACACAAAGTTTCTTTACTAAGAGACTTCAATGTATGGGAAGTAACTGTTAATGAGTTTTGTGGCAAATATTGAATGTCGGTGCTAAGATAGTCCAATGTGTATGCATCGCTTTCGTTAGACATTAAATTATGAGCAAAAGAGGTTGGCACTGGTGCACCTACTTCTTCAACATAAGATGTATTTTAGGCTAGCTGTGCTCGGGACGCATCATAGACATAGACATAGACATAGACATAACATTTATTACATACGAAAATATTTATTACATCAGTGCTGATAGTTTATTTATCTCCAGCAGCAAATACTATTAAATTAACACATTTATTTCGATTAAATATACGAATATAGATTATAAATAGCAATATCTTTAATATTTTGACTATTATCTGTTTTAAACTAATTTGATTTGGACGTTTATAAGGTCTTTGACATATGATGACAATGGCTGCTGACTGTATCGAGTAACGACAGTGTTCCGACATTTTATATTATGTAAAATAGAAAGTAGTCTAAAATGAAATCGATAAGAAAAGGCACAATTGGAATTTCATAGGTCGATACTTTTTTTACCAAGACTCAAGTGATTAAAGGATAAAGTACTAAATGCTCTCTATGATTTGCCTGAGATATATATATGTATAACTTTAAGTACTTTTTGTTTTTTTATTCTTATTTCTTTACTTCACTATCTCCAACCGAAACTAGTACTATGGAATTATTGTTTCTTTTGTTTTCCCACTAAAAATGTTTGTTTCGAAATCTAATCACCTACTTGCAGGAAATAAAAATTATCAATAAATTAACCACAAAAAAACCACACGGCATTTAAATTTGCGAAAATACGCTATGAACTCGATTTGTTTAAAATAGGTACTTTTTTATCATTTCTTTATTTCTTTATTACAACCAACAATATTCAAATTTTGACACCACAAACAGTTTATATGAGCCAGGTATCGCTATGCCACATATAAATGTTAAAAGCGATACTCATATTGTGTCTATATTGACGTGGCCTTTTTCCTAACAATTATATAGACAATTCCTTTCCTCGAACAAAGTCGCAGGAAATAACCGAACGGTCGATGTGAGTCGGCTGCTTCAATTTATAAATTATCTCGCAGTAGTTTTTATTTATTTATTTTGATATTTAGTATTCCTACAGCAAGTTATACTAATAATATCTACACAATTATATAGTACATAACGCCAATTACGGAATACACATTTGAACACAAACATTATTAACAAACAAAATACAGGTTTAGGAAGTTTTATTTTGCGATAATTATTTAAATTATATTGGTTTTCTTTTATTTCTACTATACCGTTTTAATGCTTTTGATATTACCAGTCTAAAAATATATCTTAATATATATAAATCTCGTGTCACAATGTTTGTCCTCAATGGACTCCTAAACTACCGAACCGATATCAATCAAATTCGCACACCGTGTGTAGTTCGATCCAACTTGAGAGATAGGATAGTTTAAATCTCAAATTATAGTCGCAATTTTAATTTATTGCAAAATATTTGTTTATTATTTGATACAATTCTAACAGATGGCGCTGTGTTAAAATTCTCAACGTTTCACATAAGCTGTCATCTACCTTTCACATAAGTTCTCCTACCGTTTCCCTTGAATAGTTTACTACTATGTAATATAACAAAAATCTTAGCCAGAGCAACGCTTGGCCGAGTCTACTAGTATATTATAATATATTATTTAAAAATCTTCAATACGTTATTATGATTATGTTCCTACATATACAAATGAGTAAGCTATCTGTTAGTTGTTCATCCCTTTTCTGTAGACATATAATGGAAAAAGAACAACTTTATTATTTGTTATATATATACATTATGGTTTTTGATGATACCCGCTTATCGCTTGCATTTTTCTCAAAATCTTTAACATAATTGCAATTCTCAAAGGGTTTTATAATTTTTATGAAGATGAGATATATAGTGTGTATTCCTATACAATGACAGTAATAATATTATCTAAAAATAGATTATTAGGTCATCCATTATATACAAACATATTTAAAAAGTAAATAAGTAAATGTTTCGTAAGATATCTTTCAATTGTTATTATGTTAATAAAAATTTAATTTTTGTAAGAATTATTCATTTCCCATTCCATCGCATTCATTTAAAGTCTTATAATTTAAATTTCTTATAACGATTCTATTTTAGCAAGAAATACATAATTATAAAATAAAATAAATCAGTGGCGCTACAAGATTTTTAGGTCCGGGCCTCAGATTTTCTGTATCTGTTTCATGATCATTTATCAATCTCATAGGCAGTAGACACACACCGTCCACTTTTCAGGTCTAAGGCATGCCGGTTTCCTCACGATGTTTTAATTCACCGTTCGAGCGAGTGTTAAATGCGAACTTACAAAGAAAGTCCATTAGTGTACAGTCGGGGTTCGAACTTATGACCACAGGGATAAGAGTCGCACGCTAAAGCCACTAGGCCAACACTGCGCGAAAACTCACACTTATTCACAGTTCTTTTTTTGTGAAATTGGCACCTGGCAAACATTTATAACTAACGTAATTAAATTCCTTTAGTTCTGCATTTTTATTTTTAATACATATCGTCATCGACGAAAAATCGCAATTCGTAATCACAATTGTACCGTGACTCAAAAGCACTCACCCACCAATGTGACAATATTTTTGTAAGGTTTAAACTTTTATTTTTTATTCATTGACTTTATCCAAAACGTCCATCTTCCACGCTTTTCTACAGTGGAGTCTTGGACTGGGGTAGACTAAATCTAGTCCAATTTAACCCCAAGAAGATACAAGTTTGCGTTTAAGATACAAGATACATGATACTAGGCGTTAGGTAACATATCGAATGCCATTCAGTTTTGCGGTCATTTGGAAAATAAGGCTAAATTAGCCTCTAAGAAAGCTTCTTGAAGGCTCAGCAGTGCTGAGTGCTCAGAAATGTGAGACGGTACTCCACTCCGAGCCACCGCTTGCAATAAAGCGCGAATTCGGCCCCACATGTAGTATTCCGTTGAATACGGTCAAGCGGCTCTTCTTCTTCCTCTCGGCTTCGGCATACGGCTCTTCGTTAAGAGCGATTCGAATCATCGACGATCAGTCACTTGTTGTCAATGTTGAGTAGAGATGTGGGGTCTCTCCGCATCTTCAACTGCTCTTATCATGGCAGCACTTACAGCAGCTGAGTTTTATTATCGGGCGTCAAGGCATAATACAAAATACCATCCGTATCACCTCGTCGTCCGTCTTGCCACAACTGAGCGTTTCTTAGACAGTTTTTGCAGGGCGTGGTGCACTATGTGGAACCAGCTGCCCACTGAAGTATTTCCGAACCAATTCGGCTTAGGGTCCTTCCAAGAAAAGAATGTACCAATTCTTAATAAGCCGGCACCGCATTTGCGAGCCTTCTGGCATTGTGAGTGTCCATGGGCGGCGGTATCATTTAACATCAGGTAATTCTCCTGCCCGTTTGCCTCCTGTTACATAAAAACAAATAAGTCACCAGTAAAGAAAAGATTATTTGTTATTTGAATGAACATGTATATGTAACTGTGTAGTCACAGACTTCGGTTTTTGCTACATCTAAAGTTGTATATGTATATGGTTTAATAAGTTTTTTGTGACCCATAGATATAATTAATAAAAGAAATGGAACAGGTGAGTAATGTTAATACAAACCATTGCCATTGTCATGTCATTAATAAATACATTTTATTATTTATACAATTGTGTCATTACTCTTTACCATTATTATGTTTAGATAAGTATTATTTTTTTACCATTTTTCCTTTTAGATAGTATGTGAATATTATCAGTGCAATATTTGAAAACAACCAATTCAACGAAAACCCAGAATTTTAAATATTTTTAGTTAAATAGAACTGAAAACAAAAATGCTATATCCTAGTATTTTTTCTAATCAGTCTAAGACAGTATCTTACTCATCAGTACTTATCAAATGTAAACCGCTACATATACTATGGCTGTATCCACACGATATAAAAACTACCAAAAAAACTACTTGGAAAGATAATAAGCTCATTGCTACGCCTACAGTCTTACGCGCTTAGGCTAAAAGCCAAAGTCGAGACTTAGCGCTGCCGCTACTGCATTAGTACCCTAGGGTCATTGGTTTGATTCTTGATATTTTCCTAAAGGGTAATTTAAAGCCACGAAAACAAGCACGGAACAAATTGGCACTAGCGTTTCATGAGCCATTAAATTATTTATCCGACCTCGTAAAGCCATTTTTTAAAATCTGATACAAATATCTTAATGTAGCAGTAATCAAAATTTAATGTAATAGTTAACACACAAGAAGAGAAGAAGAAGGTATCTTCTATTATTCTTCTATTTCTTAGATACTAATTTTGTCATTTTATTGAAACATTAGGAATCTGTTGACATTCCTTTAAATCGCGATACTAACGAGCCACTGCCGTATTTACATGCCAAAAAAACTTTTGAGAATTTTTGTTAATATAGGAAATACTGACACATGCATGCCTCACTCGGAACAATATCCTTACTCTACCTAGCATATATATACTGGAAGCATGTAAATTTGTTAGTAAATATCCTAATATGTATAAAAAAGGGATAATACGAAAACCCTTGACTCACTAAGATCTTCTCGTAAAAACCAAATGATTCCACCTACATCCAGACTAAAATTACAACAATCAGGGCCATAAAAATATATAATGAATTACCGGAAAATTTAAAGAATGAAACAAATAACTTGCGGTTTACCAAATCGTTAGAGATTATTATATAAGAAATGTTATTACACCGTTACAGAGTATCTGAGTGAAAGACTTTAATCTTAATATATATATTTCTTGTGTGCGTGTGTATGTGACTGAACTCCTCCTAAACGACTGGACCGATTTTGATGAATTTTTTTGTGTGTGTTCAAGGGGATCTGGGAATGGTTTAGATTCACAAATCAGCCCGGCAGATGGCACTGCAGTCGGTACTTTCATACTTTGCTTAATATCCTAATCGCTTTAAATATCATGCAGGACAACGTCTGTGGGGTCCACTAGTTAAGGTAAGTTAAGTTAAGGTAAGTTAAGGTAAGGTTAAGTTTATTAATAATGTTGAAGTACATTCTCCTTTTCGCAACGTGAATCAAATATAATAAATAAATAATGTATCTACTTATAAGATTAAAAATTAACTATAAAGCATGCCCTCTCATAATATTGCTGTGCCTAACCATGGTCCTTATTGAAACAAAATTATAACAAGTCACGTGTAAAATATGAACATAAGGAATGCAATAAATACTTGACTTGACTTGATACATATTTAACGACCTTCGAGAAGTTTGCAGTTTTGTAGGTCAAAAATGTTTTGCTTCGGACATAATATGGGTGTAAGGCTCGACTCTGAATCTTCTAATCATTCAATATTTCCAGAACCAGTGTCGTGATTGCTGAGCCGAGTTTGGAGTTATGTTGGAAAACATGACAGCAGTGTTGGCCTAGCAACTTTAGTTTTCGGCTCTGAACCAAGAGGTCGCGTGTTCCCATGACCATTGCGACCGAATTTTCCTTGTGTTGCGCATTGAACACATGCTCATAAACAAGAATTTTTGGATAACGGCGCTGAGATAGTCCAATATGTATGCATCGCTTTCGTTAGACAATCTATGTGCTTCCGAATTATGATGCTAAATGCTGGTTGGCTCCAGGTCACCTATTCCTTCAACCTAAGATCTATTCTTCCAAGGTTAGCTGTGAGTTGTCTGCTCGGGAGGCATCAGTGCTGGTAGTTTATTTATATGAATACATATATTTAATAATGTATGTGCCGTATCATAATTAAACAATTTCCCACTCCACGCGAAGTCACAAAGTCGAATTGATGAATCTCCTCCGTTGTCGAAATCTTCGATGATTATTTCTTTAATTTTTGTAATAACTCTTAATTTCGTAATATATATAAATAGTTCTATGCAATTATTTTATTTTCCACTAAAAAAATTGTTTCGATATCGAATCACCAACTTACAGAAAATTATTATAAAAAAACGAAAAAAAAAACACAAATAAGATTTAAGTTTAAGAAAATATATTACTCCATTTACACGGCTGTTAAAAAAAAGTATTTATTTAATTATGAATAAGATATAGAAACCCCATACAGTTTATATGAGCCAGTTTTTAGTGTCAAGCATATTCCCTAACAAGTATAAGTAATTGGTTTTCTGCGACTGTTTTCGACAAAATAACCTGATGGTCGATGTGAGTCGGCGAGTCGATGAATTTTCTCGAAGTAGTTTTAATCGATTTGATTTTTAGTATTCCAATAGACAGTTATAATAATTATATCTATACAATGACTCAATACATTATAGCCCAAAACGAAGACACGATTAAACAAACACATGAAAAAAATAAAGGTTTACTAATTTGCTTTGTATTGTAACATTTATTTATACTGTACTACTTTAATGTTATTAATATAAGTAGTTTAAATATATTATTTGAAAACCTTCATATTTCTACACATTTAAATGGCTAAGCTATATTTTAGTTGGTCATCCCTTTTCTGTAGACATATAATGGAAAAAGAACAACTCCATCATTAATTAAAGTTTTGGATTATAATGGCCGATGGCACGTACTTTTCTCAAAATAATCAATATAATTTTTATGAAGTTGTTACGAACAGTCCTACCCCTAATAGTGCAATACCAGTAATATTATCTAACCAATCAGTAGATTCTGAGTTGCTCCATTATAAACAATTCACCATAAATAATCGACTAGGAAAGCACATTTCTGTAAGTAGACATATTGCAATTGTTCACCAGAGCCAAAAAACTTTATTAATTTCGGAAAAAAATTAATATGTCTACCTATCCATGATATTGCTACCATTTTTGAAAATATATTTATTTAACTGCCAGTCACCATTTGCAATGTAAACTTTTTATCCAAAGTTACTATAAGTACGTGTTTGGCTAGTTACAGCAAACAGTTTTTTAAATCACAAACCTTTAAAAGCTGTAATAAGGAAGAAAAATGTACGCCGGAAATATTTCAATTTACAGGCGGTAAATATGCTGTATGCAGGAAATTTATGTATTTGGGTACTTTTAATTGCAATTCAAGATGTAAGATTAGTTTATAATTATGATTAGATCTAGAAATGCAGTGGGTCATTTGGTAATGTAATGTTTGGTTGAAAAAAAATGTCGTAAATGGTAAAAAAACAAAACTGTAGGTTCCCTAAACTTGCTGTAAGTAAACGAATGTAAAAATCACACGCCGCTGAAATGCTGTAAGTAGCTTAAGTTTTTAAATGGGAAGAAGTAAGTATTTGTAAAGAAAAAATGCAGATTTTCTTTTGCTGTAAGTGCGAAATGTCTGAAATGACTAGATTTTGGTCTACATACAGCATTTAATCTTGCTAAAAATAATATAAGTACGGGCGTTTTCAACGGCGTATGTAATTTTTTTCATCGTAGAGACACAGGACCCAGGTCATTCGATGCGGCTTTTTTTTCTGATTCTAATGGCAGGAAAAAGTCACTTTAGGTATTTTGTCTACTTACAGCAATATGCTTCCTACGTCGATATGTTATCAAAAAAGCAAATTTTTAATTTATATGTCGATAAGTGAACACAAATGATATTTTTGTACAAATCTATAAGATAATATTAAAAACGTCCTGCGAGTTCTGGGTATGCCGAGAACTATAGAAATGGGACCGTTGATAAGACTAAACAATAACAAGACTCTAGTGATTTTTTTCAAATTTCAACTACTTATTTTTGTCATTGGCACCAGATGACATATTTGAAAGGATGACTAACGTAATTAAATTCCTTTGTTTCTAGTGCATTTTTATGTTCATTACAAATCGTCATCGACAAAAATTTCGCATTTTCCGATTGTTTATTAAACATCTATCTAAAAAGTGCATCAAAAAATTTACGTTATACTGTTCTTATGATTAGTTATTATTATTAATAGCATTTTTAGTCAAAATCTTTAACTGTATTTTTATAAATAATACTTAAATAATTATATATTTTTATTGTTTACAGTGAGTATCTATAAATTATTGGGATCTAGTCTTCTAATCACACCCGACTTAGCCTAATTAAATATTAAATGTGCGGTCTCACTTGCGCGTATTTGATGATAGTATGTTATTTCACTACTTCTGATACTTCCTAAGACTGACATTAAAATTATGTCAAGTACAATTTTGTTGATAAGTCAGTACTTGTGACTTAATCAATTAATATTTATTCTAAATTTATCCTACAATAATGAATCACTTTTGATTTTTCTATTTAAATATGCTACTTTTGGATCTATCGTATCGTAGTAAAACCTCCAGGTATAAAATAAACCTTAAATGGATTCAAAGTAAAAAATATTTTTTTAGTTTTCAAAAAATAAAAAGTTCTTTTAAAAATCTTTGCACACAGTAGTTGTATAAACCTATTAGCTTTATAATATTAGCTGGATCACGTTATAAAATATTACAAAAATTTAAATTAACCAAATTCAAATTAAAAATTTAATTCATCAAAATAAAACCTTGTAGCTTATACTTTATTGTCGCTTATACTAGCGATATATGAATTCTGTTACAACCCTTTTGTCATAAATAAAGTTTTTATTATTTATTATTAATGTATAAAAAACATTATATTGAGCTATTAGATCTAATTCTAAAGACCAAAAAATCGGCTTCTATTCTAGATTTTCTGCGTTTAATAATAATAATAATAATAAAGCCCGTTTAATGTCCAACCATGACAAAAATACGATAATATACAGCTTAGATTTTTGTATATTTTATACATTATTTTTATCTTGTTATCCCATATATCCTATATCCTACCTACCTTTAGTACCAACCGTCGATCGGAACCCCTTCACGGGTAAAGGCCTCCTCCAGCTTTTTCCAACTAACTCTGTATATAGCTTTCTTCCTAAATTCCCTTCCTGCTACGCCTTTTATTTCTTCTATACGCCTTTTTTTGGGGCGCCCCCTTCTTCTTCCCCTTAGTCCTTTCTAAGTTGTTGTCCTTAAAGTCTACCTTTTATATATGTATCTTGCTATATGCCCCGCCCATGGCCACTTCTGTTTTAGGGCATAATGTAGGTAAGGCATCTATCACTTTTGGTTTTTGTAATTTTTTTTACTAATTCTAAAACCATAATAATGTAAGTTTATATGTTAATACGTCACCAGTAAATAATAGTTTTAAATTGTTTTAGGCTAAAAATCATATTAATTTAAAACTTGTTTGCCATCTATGTCTTTTAAGAACTTTTCAGCCCACCAAGCAAAAGAAGAAAAATGATATGAATGTCTTACATACATTTTTTTATCTATACATTTGCCTCATGACTATTGACATTTATTATAACAATGTTTATATAAATTGTTTTTTTCCTTTTAGATAGTATGTTAATAATAATATAGCATTAAATTGACAAATATTTGATAACAACATTTTTAACCTAAAGATATAATATTATAATTACGTTAAAATATGTTAATTGTGTTTGATACCTACTTATTTCTATTTAGATAAAACCGCGTACAAAAATGCATACTCCTATTTTTCATAGTCGGTATTTTAATTTCAATCTTCTTTCTCTTTATTTAGCCTGTCCTTATAGTATATAGACTTTTGAACTATAAGATATACTCTCAACAAATTGACGCTGGCGTTTCAGTAGTTTGGTTGGTTGGTTGGTTTGTGGACTCGTTTTCCGCACTTAGACGCTCACTAGGTCCGTTGTACGTGAGCCCTGGCTAACTAAGCCAGCCTAACTCCTTCCAGAAGCACAGAAGCTTCCTGGGTACTTCGCAGGCTTCACGGAACGCCATCAGCACAGAGGCGCTATCGGATACGAGCTTAATACAAAAGTTATTAACTCCTAACCGCTTTAAGCCTCTGGCAGCTTCTGTTAGGGCAACACACTCGCATTGAAAAATCGAACTGTGTGTGCCTAGAGGTATGTGTGTTTTAATGTTGAGATCTTGAGAGAATATGCCAGCACCGGAGCCACGCCCTGTTTTTGAGCCATCCGTGTATATGCGTAGCTCGTTCGCGGTCGATTGATCACATTCCTCTTCTCTCATTTCTACATGGTATTTCCTGTTTAGCATGTGTTGATTAACGATCCTATCGCATGGCGCGGCTATTAGCGGTTGGTATTCTATTGCCCTGTTTAGGATCGCTGTGTGTGTGCTGTAATGATTTTTACCCCATAAATCCAATACCATAAGCCTGATGGCCGCCAATGCTGCCTCCTGCTGTAGGTGTATTCGTTTTGTCAAATGCACCTTCAATGTCAATGAATGCGCCGAGGGTTGACTGCTTTATTTTCAGTGAGTTGCCAATGCGAGATACTATGTTATGGAGTGATGATTCTGTTGATTTGCCTGAGCTGTAGGCATGCTGATTAGGATGGAGGAACTTAGCTAATGATACCCGGCTGCGTATCTCCAGGTCTCCCAGTTTCTCCAGCGTTTTGAGGAGGAATGATGTGAGACTGATGGGTCTGAAGGATTTCGCTTGGGTATAGTCCTCTCTTCCTGGTTTAGGTATAAAGATGATTTTTACTTCTCTTTCTTGGGATTGCTGACTGAGGCCGAACTACCAACCTGGTGTCTGGTATGGGGTTGGTGATGGCATCACAGGTACCGGTCAGCCACCTCAACGCGTAGGCGTCCTCGCACCACATTTTCAGGACACCATCTGCGAAGTGGGCTTTGCCCCGGAACCTGATGTCATTGGGTTCAGCTGTTAGAGGAGCTGCAAAATCCGCCATTAGCTCGTCATGCAGCTTACTCTGGATTTGTAGGCGGATAGCTTCCGCCTGTTCTTGTGTCATATCAAGGAAGGGCTCGGTCATTACAGCAACACAGAACTCATTTGTCTTGTATGCTGCCGCCGCTTCCGCGTAGCTGGCCGAGGTCCCTCCCACCGTCCGAGGTCGGTTAGGTTTTACCCTTTTCCGTTCCCCAGTCGGCGTTACAGAGTCCTCTGGCCGTACACGTTTCTGGCCCTTCCCTTGTTCGTTTTTTTTGGTTTTTTGCTGTTAGGGTCGGGTCTCGTGCTGCACTTGGAGCCGTTAGGCTTTAGCGCGGCATTCGACGCTGTCGGCTTCGGTGCCCATCTCCTACCACCTGTTGCCCTGATAGCTCCAGGGGCTGGTTTAGGGTTTACAAGTGGTCCTTGAGCAGCAGTTAACAGCTCCTGCCGTTCTGCCGCCCTCCTGACCTTCTTGAGCCGTCGCCTCTTTGATGAGCTCAAAACCATGGTCATAGTCGGTTCCTGTATTGCTGTTTTCAGGGCCGTCATGTCCATGGATGTGGACGCTGCACCGGGTACATTCACCGTCTCTGACACGGTCTTCCGCATCGTTCTAACCGCAGGTGCCTCACCATCAGACGCAAACAATACTGTTGCATCATCCGGAGTGGCCTCCTATGGCTCAACCGACGCAGTTAACCTGGCCGCGACGGAGGACGCTTCCCTGTGCAGTGGTTTTGTGATTTCTGTTGGATTGGGTACGTTCCTGGGTGCAGCCTGGTTTGGCTTGTCCCCATTCGATTCCCTCTCCTTCAGTTCTCTGGACGCTGCCGAGATGGGCGCATCCTTGTGAGAAACAGGGGCATCAAAGTGTCGTGTCACTGGCGCCTTGCACCGTGACACATTTGAGCCCTCTGTGTTATTTGGTAGATTCCACATCCTTAGATGTGGCCTTGTTTTTGTTTTGTTTGATTGTTTGTAAGGCCTCTTTGTCCATGAGGTGTTAGGTATTAAATTCACCGTCAGAGCTCTCCACCCACCACGGAGTCCTCAGGCGGGGGCGTCACTTGCTCAGCAAGCAAGTGCCAGAGCTACTCCTCCGGTATAGAGCCAGCGCATAGAAAGGCAGACGCGTCCGCACGCTGCAAGGAAGTACGGAGCTATTCGCATCACGAGACGATGACGCAAACTCACCCCGAGTCCCGAGCCTCGCCGACGGCCCCCCCACACCCCGACTTTCGCTTGGTAGCCCGCTATGGGATACCGCAGCCGGTTGACCACGGGTAGCTAGTCTATGGCCTCCCGTGTGAGGAGAAATCCAGACCAAAGAGGCGTGTTGTGTGCAGCGCACAACTGTTCCCGGCGCACTGTCACACTCAACCCCCAGGACTCCTTCATCCCCCCGTACGGGTCCCCGCGCGCGGCACAAACACGCGGGAGGTCATTTACTTTCCACCATCCTATCTTTTTGGATAATGAACTTGCAAGGACATGACCTCTCCATCCCTGCAATTATTCACTTGGTGGTTTCAGTTGCGTCTATTCCATAGGGTAATAGACCAAGAACGGGGTCGGCAACCTCGAGAAGGATAGTCCACCAAACTTGCCTTGGGGATCTCAGTGACCTGCACTCCCCCCAAGACCACGCCACCCTTCCCATCATAGGGATGTGGTAGAGTAGGTCTGCACCTGTGCTACCGTGCGATGCAAACATGTCGTGCTGGGAACCGTAAAAGCACAGGCCAGACCTTCCCCCGTTTCAGTAGTTTTAAGGCATTAAAATTAAATTGAAAATTCGACTCGATTCTGATACAAATGTATATTGACATCATAAATAATAATATATCCTATTAAAAATCTATATTTAAATTACTTATATAGGTACACCTATTTCGACATTATCTTTTTAATAACAGATTCCTTATCTGTTGATATTTCTTTGCACTTTGATTGTTGAACCATGAGGAAAAAATTTGCAACATTTTAGGGATTTCAATTAAAAAAATAAAATAAAGGCTTAATAAAATATTATAATAAATATGGATCCATTCGGATCAAAACATTGGTCATAATTTCAAAGTTACGAAAAAATGCATCCGATGCTATTAGGTTTACAATATGCGAACATAAATAATTTAATACTGCCCCAAAGTGCATATACAAAAAGTCTAATTATAAAATTAAAGAGTGTATGTGCATATGCGCATGATATTCAAAAACATTTTTACAAAACACAGGGATATGTGTGATGCTGGCATGTCAAGAATTTTTGCAATGTATCATGTCTAAGACTAATGGTGGTTACGCACAAAACTAGGATTATTCATGCAAGTATTTACGCAGGCAATCAGCTCACTATGTGCAATTTTTTTTTTAGATTTGGCAACCCAAGCTGACTAAAAAATATCAAATAAAAGCACGCGCTTGCTTTAAATTACTCATTCCACTTCGTGGTCCGCCAACCGTTCAGTTTGTTGTACTTTATTCAGTGCTTTTATAAAATCATCAATTGCAATGTCTAGTAAGTATATTTATTTATTTGTACGAATAATAAGTACACAGTGCAAATTTAAATTGCATCGTGTTTTATAAATTTTGACCCTTGACTTTCTTTTTTAACTACAGTGAATACTAAAATGAAGACGTCAACAATATTACCGGATGTCTTGTATTCGCAATGGTTTAATTAATCAGCCCTAACTTCTTGTCGCTTACACAATTTTTCTTCCTACAAAACAAAGCATTGCATCTTGGACCTTCGTATTTCATAATAAAAAATATATATTTCTGTCTTTTTTACATAATATTTGTTAATTAATAGTTTTTGGCTTTTATGTATTTTTTGTGTAGATATTATTATTATACTTAAGTATAGCTATGGTAATACTGAAAACCAAATAAATAAATGATTTTGATCACATGCCACAACATCAAGTCACATGTTATGCCCGGGCATCTTGGAAGTTTGGTTTAAAGCAACGATCAGTGTTTTTTACAAAAATAAAACAGTATTATTAAAATTCTACGGTTCGAACGGTCAAGATTCAATGTATCACGGGTCAAAACGGTTAAGTGCCAATTAAATGATATGTATATAATTGATAATAAAAAATATAACAAATACTTATGATATCGGCTCCAGTTTAAGTAGCGCTGTGTAAGGAGTTTCAAAGTTAAATTTATTTTTATTCAAATATATATATTATGATACAGCATGTTTATGACAAATAAAAGGGAGCTAAAGTGTATTGAATCGTTTCTAAAGGTATCCATTATGCATGTTACTTTTCTATTACAAATTATTAAATGTGCAAGAAAAGTATAGTAAATTAGATAATTATAAATAATACTGTAATTACATGACAGACAGACAGAATTACTTTAAATTTTCCGATAATCCGATTTTGTCTACAGTATATTTTTCATGGATTTTGTTCGCCACCTAGATGCCATCATATGTCACTCAACCACAGAAACTAAAACATGCACTACGAACTGATAACGTCATACTTCTAAATAGTTTAGATTTTATTCGACTTTTAAAAGACCTAATGACCGTTATTATCGCTTGAATTTCCTTTAAATTGGGATAAGAGAAACGAAACATTCAGCTTACTTCATAACATTATTCAACGCCCAAAATATGTTCACAACGTGAACGTTTTATAAAAATTATAATACATCTTTAAGCTCATTTCATAATAATTAATATTGGCTGTATTGAAGTAATGAATCAATGTGAAAATATACAATAATATTTACAAAACACTTTTGGTAATAATGAAGAGTTGATCATTCTACAATTTAAAGTTAACTACGGTTGGGCAAGTTTTGTAATTTTTAATTATTAATTATTAATAGCAGAGCGCTCGTACGGGTCGTTTTGTGATATTATAAAGTCTTTCTCAATAGGAACTTTTCGACACAATTAACTAATTTCTGATATTTAAATTAGCACTAGTATATATTTCATAACCTGTTCTATGAAATATACCTTTCTTGCATTTTACTTTAAAGAAAAAATTGGCAATATCAATAGAAATAAATAATAAAAATTAAAAAATAACAACAGAAAATTTACACCATGATAAAACTATATTTGTTTCAGATCGAGGACCACCTAACCCCATTACTAATAGTATTCAGGCAGCAGTGATAGAATGGATTAGAGCTTTGGACTTGGAGATTATAAGCCTCTTGGTGGCAAGGAGCTGGCCAATGTCAATATTAGATATTAGCGAACCTCGATGGAGGCCGACTGAAGTAATGGATACTGATAATGTTATACGGTTGGATAGGAGGCAAAGATTGATTCGATGGGATAGAAGACCGCCAAATGTAATATTTTTAGAAGGATTTGTACCCGATGTGACAAGGGAGGACCCGGATTGGGAAGAGACAGACTTGTATGGTTATGTAAAAAAAAAATGTCCTTCCGTCTTTGTTTCAACAACAAAAACTCAAATAAAATATTCAGGAAAAAAAAAAAGAACATATGTTTGGACATCCAGAACTGCAAACCGTGGGATAATATATCAATACGAAATTTATGCTCCTGGAGGAGTCGATGTCAATGAGTCTTTTTTACATGAATCACCTTGGCCTAATCAAATGGAGGTTGCGTTTCCTGGAGGAATACAAAATATATATATAAGATCAGCAAGAGAGCTTCATAATGGAAGAATTCAAAGAATTTGGATAAACCCAAATTTTCTTGATCCCAACGAATTGCTAAACATTGCTTCTTCTTCAAGAACTCCTAATGTTATATGGAGAAGAAATCACCCTGACGGTGGTCATAAGGACCCTGATGGACGTTCGAAGAGATCAGCAAGCTCTGATGATGACTTGATGTATGGTGGTGCAGGTGATGTAGAAGAAGATACATTTGGTGATGAGGTTAACCCAAAACCATTTCCAGATGGTGAATTTATGATTGAAAGTTTAAAGGATTATAACTCCTTTTTGGATTTGACTCAAAATGAATCAGGTGGAATTATCCACAGCCATGTTTATAATGGCGGGGATAACCAAATATGGGTATTTAGTTATGATGAAAATAAAAAGGCTTACAAAGTAATAAGTAAGCAAAATTCCAGTTTATTGTTAAGTTGGAATAGTAATGCTACGTCTAAAGAAATTATTCTCAGAGGATATACTGAGAGCGGTAGTGACAACCAATACTGGCGATTTGAACAGACCGACGACTATTATAGACTTAGAAACCTTGTGAACTTGGAAATGATTATAACCGCACAAAATAAATCTAGTGCATTTGGCGGAAACGAAGTTATTGTAAAAACTGAAATTTCTACTTCTGATGAAAAAAACTCACAGGCATGGAAAATTAATCCAATCTCTTTTCAGACGATTCCAGATGGTGATTATAATATATTTAATCTTGGCATGTCAGACAAAGTCGTAGACTTTACTAACCTAAACGATTACTTGATTTATGGTCAAACCTATATGGACAATGAAAATCAAAAATGGAAAATTACTTACGATAGTGGTAAGCGAGCTTATAAAATATGGAGTGGTATAAGATCAAATCTTTTGTTGAGCTGGAATAGTAATGCTAAATCAAAAGAAATGCGTCTTCGAGCATATACAGAGAGCGGAAGCAAAAACCAATATTGGCGCATCGAACGGACTGGCGATGAATCCTTTAGACTTAGGAATCTAGAAAACTTAAGTTTGATTTTAATGTTAAGTGAAGTTCGGAATTCATATGGTTTATTAAAGTTAATAGTTCAAAATGATTCGGATATTAATACTAATCTACATCCAAATTGGAATATTAAACCCATCTTTTATCAGTACATTCCAGACGGCGATTATCATATATTTAATGTTAACTTCCCAAATATAGTTGTTGACTTTACCAATCAAGAGGATTCTTTGATACATGGTCATAATTACTTTGGAAACAATAACCAAAAATGGGCTTTTGTCTATGATGACAATAAAAAAGCCTATAAAATAAAAAACGGTGTTCGTTCAGATCTTTTGTTAAGCTGGAATAGTAATGCAGAGCCCTATGAAACGGTTCTTCGAGCATATACAGAGAGCGGGAGTACGAACCAATATTGGCGCCTAGATCAAGTCAACGACGGATCATACAGACTCAGAAATCTTATTAGCTTTAGCAGTTTAATAGCTCTGACTGATGAAGAAAGTCCTTATGGAGGTAGAAAACTTATAGTAACAGATGCTACGGAAAACGGGAACACTTGGTATCTCAAAGAAATAGGGAAAGTAGCTGTACCAAATGGGAAGTTTAGAATTGCAACTAAACTGAATTACAAAAAAGTGATTGATTCGAATCAAAATAACGATTTGATTATTTCTGAAAATCTAAATCTTGTTACCAGCGAATGGGAAGTTAAATACGATTCAAGTAGAAAAGCATACAATATATATTCTTCAGACGTCAATAACTTAGGATGGATTTATCAAAATGAAAACTATTTTGTTACGCTTGGTAATATAGATGGTCCTGACCATGGAGATTGGAGATATTTTTGGACGATAGAATATAGCATGCAAAGTGGCTGCTATTTAATAAGAAGTTTACATGAGCCTTCTCATGCGGTGGGTTATTATGACGATTCAGTCATAACAGAAAGATCTACATACTCTGATAATCAATTGTTTCATTTTATTCCAATTTAATATTTTTGTTGTGTTTTTGCGATTATTTATATTTTTTCCATACTGTATCCTCTACTTGTGATGTATTGTGTCAGTAAATTTATTTCTAAACAATTATGTATGTACAAGCTAATCTTTCAATTATAAGTATAAATCATTATATGTCCTAACAGCGAATAAGATTGCTGTAACATATACGTACGTATATATTTATGCGTATTATTTTTAATATAACAGAATAATCTAGCTCGAAGATTGAACATTTATTAAAAATACAATATAACACTAATTTATGTCAATAAACTATATTTACTATTCTCTTTTTCTTTTGTAATGATTTATGTAGTAAATAAAACAGGATAGGAGCGTGTGTAGGTAATCTCCCCTAACCTTGTAAATTTTCAATCTTCGTATACCTGTATTTAAGTTTTGTAATGTCTTTTTGAAGAAAAAAGAGATGCCCTCGAGAATCTTGGGAAGATGGAATAAAAGGGATAGTCTCTACGTCAAAAGAAGTCTTGTACTAATGTTAAACACAATGACATGAACTCAATAAAGGCTATTTTTAGTTTTATTATTTTTTATTATAGTCTTATGTATAATATAATAATAACAATAATCCAGTGGCCCTTCAACCCTATTATATATCTTGTCCTCAAATTGTATCCGTTTCTTTGATTAATTATATTAGTGACCTAAGCCTTAACTTAAAAAATTAAACTAACACTAACCTACATCCATTTACACATTGACAACATTACTAGGAAAAATTTAACTCTCTGGGTTTTGTCTTAAGTAACAGCAAAGCTTTCAAGAAGCCACTCACTATCACTTGACATCAGATGAGCCCGCCCGTTGAATCCTGTTACTTAAAAAAAAAGAAACTTAACTAAAATAAGAAAGATATTTATGAACACTTAGCAGAAACCAGAATACAATTGGAAAAGAAATAACACATACAAGAATTTCCTCTCAAGCAACTATTCACAAGAATCGATCACGATTAAATCTTTTTTAAGGCTGAGTTAAGATTTGGCAATCGTTACATCGAGTATTAAATATCTTTTTAGATTACAATCTTGACTAAAATCAAGAATTAAATCTCCTATCAATAAAATGCAACTAGAATATTTTATTTACTTATCGTTGTATGTACACTAGTAATATAATACAATTGAAATAATTTAAAAAAACCTCTCAGACGTATAACTCACAGTCTGTTTGATACAGGTTCTAACTTTAGTGATTTCACATTAATTCGTATCACGACAGGTTCAGATACGTTGAATTCTTCGTTAGACAGTTAAAGTGGTTTGATGCTAAGATATGTAAACGCTAAAATTAAAATTAAAACGAATCGTGGTCCAACATAACCTTTATACAGTCATTATTATGAGAATTAATATGTGTAACGTAAACCATCTTTAGTATCAATAAATTGAATGTTATTTTTATACATAATGACGACTTATGCTAACTTATGCTTATAAAATAACTAACTAGTAGATAGATAACACGTTTAATAATGGTTTATATTTTATGATTCCCCCCAATCAATCCCTCATCCTTGCAACGTCCAATATTTATTCCTACCATCTTCATTAAGACGTTTATCTTTAAAAAAAATATAATATTAATGTTTTGAGAAGCCCGAGAAAGGGGAAAATTAATTAAAATGGTTTAACTACCAGTTATATTCATGTACGTTGTACGTGAAAATCCATGGCTTACTCGAAAATATTACGAAATATGATAATTATTTTATTAATATCAGACTACTTTTGGTTATTTTCGAAATTTTTTGAACCACTTAATAATAAAATGTTGAAATTACATCACTTGACTCATTATACTAGGAAAGTACTTACCACAAAATAAAAAAGCATACAATATATATTCCTCAGATATCAATAACTTAGGATGGATATATCAAAATAAAAACTTTTTTGTTAAGCTTGGTACTCGCAGGACGGTTTTAATATTGTCTTTATATATTATATATATATATTATATTTGTACAAAAGTACAAAAGTTATCATTCGTCTTCATGACATATTAATTAAAAATTTGCTTTTTGATAAATATCTATTTATAGTGGAGTGTTTATAATGGATGAACTCATTGGTTAGATAATATTACTAATAAAAAAAACAATAGTAAATATAGTTTATGCATATAGATGGCCCTGATCATGGAGATCGAAGATATTTTTGGATGATAGAATATAGCATGCAAAGTGGCTGCTATTTAATAAAAAATTTACACGAGCCTTCTCATGTAGTAAGTTGTTCCGACAATAAATCAGTCATAACTGATACATCAACGTACTCCGATAATCAATTGTTCCATTTTATTCCAATTTAAGAATTTTCAAAATCAATACAATACCAACAAGTCTGGTATAATCTTGCTTTCATGAAAATAAAAAAAAACTATTACAATATTAGTTATTAATAATCTTATATTGGTTACACTTAAACTTATATTGTATTAGGTTTTTGTCATTCTAGTTATCTATAAATTAATCACTCTATTGTATCACGGCTCAATACAACCGTTGCAGTGCTATCTGACCTAGCCCTAAGATTTTTAATTTACTTTAAACACAACGTAACTGAAATTTGTGTCAATAAATAATATTGTTTCTAAAACAATTTTTTAATATCTAAGAATTTTTTGTTGTTTTTATATTAATTTATACTTTTGCCATACTGTGTTTTCAACTTGTAGTGTTAGTAAATAGAATTTTTTCTAAATAATTATGTTAGAGCAGTATTGGCCTAGTGGTGACTCTCATTCCTGAGGATGTAGGTTCGATTCCCAGCTGTGCACCAATGGAAAGTCCATGTGCGCATTTATCATTCGCTCCAACGGTGAAGAAAAACGTCACGAGGAAACCGACTTGCCTTAGTACCAAAAGTCGACGGCATGTGTCAGCCAGAGTAGGTTAATCACCTACTTGCCTATTAGATTGACAAATGATCATGTTACAGATACAGAAATCTGAGGCCCAAACCTAAAAAGGTTGCAGTGCCACTGATTTTTTAACAGAATGATGTATAAGTAAATATTTTAAACATATAGAGTACCTATATTATATAGATATAGATGTCAAACACAGTAGCGGGAGCATATATTTATGAGTATTACTCTTATTGTAAAATAATAGTCTAGCTTTAATTTAAAATTGATTAAAAATACAATGTAACACTAATTTTAGTAGTCAATAAACTATATTTACTATTGTTTTTTTTATTAGTAATATTATCTAACCAATCAGTAGATTCTGAGTTCATCCATTATAAACACTCCACTATAAATAGATATGTTATCAAAAAAGCAAATTTTTAATTAATATGTCGTTAAGTGAAGACGAATGATACACTTTTGTACTTTTGTACAAATATAATATATATATATATAATTTATAAAGACAATATTAAAACCGTCCTGCGAGTTCTGGGGATGCCGAGAACTATAGAAATGGAACCGTTGATAAGACAATACAATTAAAAGCGTTTGCTTATTCATACACTATAACATGATCTGATTTTTTTCGAATTTCAACTACTTATTTTTAGTCATTGGCACCGAACGACACATTCTAAAGGATGACTAACGTAATTAAATTTCTTTGTTTCTAGTGCATTTTTTTTTCATTACAAATCGTCATCGACAAAAATTTCGCAGTTGTACCGTGACTCATAAGCATTTTCCGATGTAAACTTTATGATGATATTATTAAATTGACAAATATTGGATAACAACTTTTTTAACCTAAAGATATAATATTATAATTACGTTAAATGACCCAACTATTACCTAGAAGGCTTTACTATATCTAAAATAGCTTACACTATCGTATTTCTGACGTACATTATACTATATATTTTATACAATTGGAATTTCACTAATTATTATTACGCTTTATTATAATGTATAGATGATTAAAAATAAATGTCGAAAACCTATCCTATAAAGTGATGGTGCCAATGGTCAAATTTTTATTCGAGATAGTTGCAAACAATATAGGTATTTATTACTTACGCATTTGTGTATTCCTTTACACTACAATACCTTACCCTAAACCCTACATATTTCCAGCACTCGAAACCAATACCCTACCCCTTCCCATCCCTAAGGTCATTTAAAATGTACGGCAAATGTTCAAATATTATTTAAACGAAATTATGTTTTATAATTATCCGTCCAAAAATTATAGTTAATATTTGTGTAAATAAATATTTATCGAAATTTCAGGATTTACCGAGTTATTACTGCTGTAAGATCAGAGAATAATGTACGGCAACTTTTTTTTACATAATGTTACTAAATGTTACCGTTTACCTTATAGCCGTTATTTAAATGGTAACAAATAAAAATTATGATAAAAATATATAAATTTTCGAAATTTAGATATTTTTCAAATATTCCTAAAGTAATATGAGGAGTAATATTTTCAAAGATTATTGTTATTTTATATGTAACAAATATAATAAACAAAAACATCCTACATTTTGCTTCAGATTATTCTTTACAGCTGATAAAAACTTCGACACGTTTGAGGTGTCCCTTAAGGTCATTAATAACTTATGTATCTGAGTATACTTCCATAAGCTTAAAGTATATTTACAGCCTTATCGTACGACAAGAGGTAAGGAAAAGTATTTTTAACAAAAATAAAAATTAATACAGGGTCCTTTGGACATGAAGGAAAAGTACCTTTAATATCGTAGATAGGGTATTTTACTGAAAGAAGACTTTACGTTATTTTTAAAAGTTAGTAATTCTGCATTAAAAGATTTTGGAAAAATTACTAGCCTCGTTAAATCGAACCGCTTATGTAAAAAACACCTACTTTTATGATACCAATCGAAAGAATCCAAAACCTATAACTTTTTAAAGTAACAGACTAGTAGGGATTTTTTTAGGCATACGATGATAATGTTTTTAATTTGATAAAAAGATATATTCACCAGTTCCTTTCTTTTAAAATACTATGTTACTTAAGAAAAGTTATTAGGTTTTGGCCATTCTTTCGATTGGCATCATAAAAGTAGGGTTTTTTTTAATCAAAGTCGGTTCGATTCCCAACGAGCAAGTAATTTTTAGAAAATCTTTGATCAGAATTACTAACCTTTTAAAAATAACATAAAGTCTTCTTTTAGTAAAATACCCTATCTACATATTTAATATTCCCTTCATATCCCATAACTTTGGGACGCCCTGTATTGGTAGGCGGTGGTATAATCTGCCATTTCACAAACTAGCGGACTATCGAAAGTGTACGGCATTTATCTTTTATTGAAGATTGTCTAAAGTATTAATAACCTTGTTATTCGTACAGATAAAAGTCACCAAAATACTCTTTTTCGAGGGAAGTAATTTACCCCATACACCTATGTGTTCCACAAAAATGTACGGCATCTGGAAAATGTTACCTATTTGTGAAAACTTAAGATATTTAATTTTATTTGTTCTTATCATCATCACCTATATGCTAATCAGACATATGTTGCGACCCTTGGCTTTCGACCCTCCCTGGAAATATGTACGGCGTTTACGGGTAAAGTATCTGTATATTGTCCAAAAGGATTACCAAATGCCTACAGTAATAAATGACCTATATTGCTCCTCAACTATCGTCGAATTAAAAATTTACACCGACTTCCGGTACCATCATTTTAGTACGCACTAATTTTTGACATTTATTTTTAATCATCTATACACTTATAACAAAGCCGTACATTAATAATTAGTCGAAATTCCCCAATTGTACCTGAGAAAGTCTATTCACTCACGTACTCACATGTACCGCTCAGAAATGACGGCATAGTGCTCAGAGCTATTTTCAGATATAGTAACAGCCTTCTAAGCGTAATTCACGTTGGGTCATTTCACAGGTATTTTTTGTTCATGGGCTTGTGGTCTAATAATATTATAATTACGTTAAAATATGTTAATTGTGTTTTAATACCTACTTATATCTATTTAGATAAAACCGCATACAAAAATGCATACTCCTCTTTTTCATAGTCGGTATTTTAATTTCAATCTTCTTTCTCTTCTAGCTTGTCCTTATAGTATATAGACTTTTGATCTATAAGATGTATCAACATTTCCGGGATTCATGTGATTACATCTTTAACATTTTGCAACATTTTAGGGATTTCAATTAAAAAAATTTAAAAAAAGGCTTAAAAAAAATATTATAATAAATATATACCATTCGGATCTAAACATTGGACATAATTTCAAAGTTACAAAAAAATTAACACCTGGATGTAATGCATCCGATGCTATTAGGTTTGCAATATGCGAACATAAATAATTGAATACTGCCCCAAAGTGCATATACATTAAATCTAATTATAGAATTAATAGGGTGCATATGCGTATGATATTCAAAAACATTTTTCACAAAACACAGGGATAGGTATGTGTGATGCTAGCATGTCAAGAATGTTTGCATTGTATCATGTCTAAGATTAATGGTGGTTACGCGCAAAACTAGGATTATTAATGCAAGTATTTCACGCAGACAATTTGTGCAAATTTTGTTTGTACATTTGGCAACCCAAGCTGACTAAATAATTTCGAATAAAAGCACGCACTTGCTTTAAATTACTCATTCCACTTCGTGGTCCGCCAACCGTTCAGTTTGTTGTACTTTATTCAGTGCTTTTATTAAATCATCAATTGCAATGTCTAGTAAGTATATTTATTTATTTGTACGAATAATAAGATACACAGTGCAAATTTAAATACCATCGTGTTTTATAAATTTTGACCTGACAAGGCATTGCATCTTGCGCTTGGACCTTCGTATTTCATAGTAAAAAATATATATTTCTGCCTTTTTTATATAATATTTGTTAATTAATAGTTTTTGGCTTTTATGTATTTTTTAATTGTGTAGATATTATTATTATACTTAAGTATAGCTATGGTAACACTGAAAACCAAATAAATAAATGATTTTGATCACTTGCCACAACATCAAGTCACATGTTATGCCCGGGCATCTTGGAAGTTGGGTTTAAAGAAACGAACAGTGTTTTTTTACAAAAATAAAACAGTATTTTAAAATTCAACGGTTCGAACGGTCAAAATTCAATATGTCTCGGGTCAAAACGGTTAAGTGCCAATAATATGATATGTATATAATTGAAAATAAAAATATAACAAATAGAATCAACTCTTACATTCTTTATGAAATCGGCTCCAGTTTAATAAGCTGTGTAAGGAGTTCCAAAGTTAAATTTATTTTTATACAAATATATATTTTATGTAACAGCATGTTTATGACAAATAAACGGTAAAAGTTTCTAAAGGTATCTATTATGCATGTTACTTATCTATTACAAATGATTTAATGTGTAAAAAGTATAATAAATTAGAAAACTATAAATAATACTGTAGTTACAGGACCGACTTAAAATTTTCCGATAATCCGATTTTGTCTGCATTATATTTTTAATGGATTTTGTTCGCTACCTATATGCATCATACGACTCAACCACAGAAACGAACTGATAACGTCATACTTCTAAATAGTTTGTAATTTTATTCGACTTTTAAAATACCTAATGACCGTTATCCGCTTGAGTTTCCTTTAAATTTATCGATTTACAATGGGATAAGAGAAACGAAACATTCAGTTTACTTCATAACATTATTCAACGCCCAAAATATTTTCACAACGTGAACGTTTTATGAAAATTAAAATACATCTTTATGCTCATAATGATTAATATTGGCTGTATTGAAGTCATGAATCAATGTGAAAATATACATTAATATTTACAAAACACTTTTGGTAATAATGAATAGTTGATCATTCTAGATTTAAAAGTTACGGTTAAGCAAGTTTTGTAATTTTTAATTATTAATGCTCTGTTCGTACGGGTCGTTTTGTGATATTATAAAGTCTTTCTCAATAGGAACTAATTTCTGTTATTAAAATTAGCACTCGTATATATTTCATAACCTGTTTTATGAAATATACCTTTCTTGCATTTCACTTTAAAGAAAAGTTGGTAATATCAATATAAATAAATAATAAAAATTCAAAAAACCCAAATGAAGGCTTACTCCATAATAAAACTATATTTGTTTCAGATCAAGGACCACCTAACCCCATTACTAATGGTGTTCAGGCAGCAGTGATAGAATGGATTAGAGCTTTGGACTTGGAAATTATTAGTCTTTTGGTGGCGAGGAGTTGGCCAATGTCAATATTAGATATTAGCGAACCTCGATGGAGACCGACTGAAGTAGTAGATACTGATAATGTTGTACGATTGGATAGGAGGCAAAGATTGCTTAGATGGGATAGAAGACCGCCAAATGAAATATTTTTGGAAGGATTTGTACCCATTGTGACAAGGGAAGACCCAGATTGGGAAGAGACAGACTTGTATGGATATGTAAATAAAAGAAGAGATTCCATCTTTGTTTCAACAACAAAAACTCGACTAAAATATTCAGGAAAATATAAAAAAAAAGAAGTTTGGAGATCCAAAGAAGCAGACAAGGGAATAAAATATCAATACGAAATTTTTGCTCCTGGAGGAGTCGATGTCAATGAGTCTTTTTTACATGAATCACCTTGGCCTAATCAATTGGAGGTTACGTTTCCTGGAGGAATACAAAACATATATATAAGATCAGCAAGAGAGCTTCTTAATGGAAGAATTCAAAGAATTTGGATAAACCCTAATTTTTTTGATCCCAACGAATTGGAAAACATTACTTCTTCTTCAAGAACTCCTAATGTTATATGGAGAAGAAATCACCCTGACGGCGGTCATAAGGACCCTGATGGACGGTCAAAGAGATCAACAAGCTCTGATGATGACTTGATGTATGGTGGTGCAGGTGATGTAGAAGAAGATACATTTGGTGATGAGGTTAACCCAAAACCATTTCCAGGTGGTGAATTTATGATTGAAAGTTTAAAGGATTATAACTCCTTTTTGGATTTGACACAAAATGAATCAGGAGGAATTATCGACAACCATTTATATAATGGCGGGGATAACCAAATATGGGTATTTAGTTATGATGAAAATAAACAGGCTTACAAAGTAATAAGTAAGCAAAATTCCAGTTTATTGTTAAGTTGGAATAGCAATGCTACGTCTAAAGAAATTATTCTACGAGGATATACAGAGAGCGGTAGCTTCAACCAATACTGGCGATTTGAACAGACCGACGACTATTATAGACTTAGAAATCTTTGGAACTTGGATATGATTATAACCGCTCAAAATAAATCTAGTGCATTCGGCGGAAAAGAAGTTATTGTAAAAACTGAAATTTCTGCTTTTGATGAAAAAAACTCTCAGGCATGGAAAATTAATCCAATCTCTTTTCAGACGATACCAGATGGTGATTATAATATATTTAATCTTGGGATGTCAGACAAAGTCGTAGACTTTAGTAACCAAAACGATTTCTTGATTCATGGTCAATCCTATATGGACAATGAAAATCAAAAATGGAAAATTACTTACGATAGTGGTAAGAGAGCTTATAAAATATGGAGTGCTCGAAGATCAAATCTTTTGTTGAGCTGGAATAGTAATGCTAAATCAAAAGAAATGCTTCTCCGAGCATATACAGAAAGCGGAAGCAAAAATCAATATTGGCGCATCGAACGGACTGGCGATGAATCCTATAGACTAAGGAATCTAGAAAACTTAAGTTTGATTTTAATGTTAACTGAAGTTCGGAATTCACATGGTGGATTAAATTTAATAGTTCAAAATGATTCGGATATTAATACTAATCTACATCCAAATTGGAATATTAAACCCATCTTTTATCAGTACATTCCAGACGGCGATTATCATATATTCAATGATAACTTCCCAAATGTAGTTGTTGACTTTACCAATCAGGAGGATTCTTTGATACATGGTCATAATTACTTGGGCAACAATAACCAAAAATGGGCTTTCGTCTATGATGACAATAAAAAAGCCTATAAAATAAAAAGCGGTGCACGTTCAGATCTTTTGTTAAGCTGGAATAGTAATGCAGAGCCCTATGAAGCGGTTCTTCGAGCATATACAGAGAGCGGGAGTACGAACCAATATTGGCGCCTAGATCAAGTCAGTGACGGATCATACAGACTCAGAAATCTAATTAGCTTTCACAGGTTAATAGCTCTAACTGATGAAGACAGTCCTTATGGAGGTAGAAAACTTATAGTAACAGATGCTACGGAAAACGGAAATACTTGGTATCTCAAAGAAATAGGGAAAGTAGCTGTACCAAATGGGAAGTTTAGAATTGCATCTAAACTGAATTACAAAAAAGTGATTGATTCGAATACAAATAACGATTTGATTATTTCTGAATATCTAAATCTTGTTACTAGCGAATGGGAACTTAAATACGATTCAAGTAGAAAAGCATACAATATATATTCTGCAGATATCAATAGCTTAGGATGGATTTATCAAAATAAAAACTATTTTGTTAAGCTTCGTAATATAGATGGTCCTGACCATGGAGATTGGAGATATTTTTGGACGATAGAATATAGCATGCAAAGTGGCTGCTATTTAATAAGAAGTTTACATGAGCCTTCTCATGCGGTGGGTTATTATGACAATTCAGTCATAACAGAAACATCTACATACTCCGATAATCAATTGTTTCATTTTATTCCAATTTAATATTTTTGTTGTGTTTTTGCGATTATTTATATTTTTTCCATACTGTACCCTTTACTTGTGATGTATTGCGTCAGTAAATTTATTTCTAAACAATTATGTATAAGCTAATCTTTCAATTATATAAATCATTACACGTCCATGTACAGCAAATAACTTTGCTCTAACATATACTAATATAATAAACATCCCGCTCAAACCTAGTTAGTTGTTTCCTACTCCTTACTCAAGACGGTTGCTCCAAATTCAAAATTTGTTTTTTTAAAAAGCCTAATTCAAGTTCAGTTATAACAGTACGTAGGTTACCCTCCTGGGTTTTTTTTTTTTTTTTTTTGTTTGCGGGCCCCCACCCCCCCCCCCCGGGGGGGTTTTCCCCCCCCGGGGGGGGGGCCCCCCGGCCCGGGTTTTTTTTCCCCCCTTTTTTTTTTTTTTTTTTTTTTTTTTTTTTTTTTTTTTTTTTTTTTTTTTTTTTTTTTTTTTTTTCCCCCTTTTTTTTTTCCCCTATATATTTATGCGTATTATTGAAGTTATACTTCTTTAGGTGCGTTATGAAAAATTGATGAGAGTGAAATTTTACGATGCGCGCGCACTGTTACACAAAATTAACAGAATGAAGTTGCCCACGGAAGATGCTACGGCATAATTTAAAAACAACATTCGAATAATAATAGAATTTATGTTACACTTAATGTAAGGGATTAATAATAAATATTTATTTATTTAAGTTTTCAAATGTAAACTGAACTTTATTGACTATAATGACTCCTTTTCCAGTCTTCGATTCCGATTCCAGTCTTTGATTATTTAATTGTAATTAATTATTTGCATCAAAAACTATTTTTAATAATGCCAAAGAAGTATAACTTCTTACGCGCGTACATAAGTACACGCACCCTTTTTTTTATTATAACAGAATAATCTAGCTCGAAGATTTAATTTTTTTTTTAAATACAATATAACACTAATTTATGTCAATAAACTATATTTACTATTCTTCTTAGTTTCTTTGATCAATTACATACCTAAGCCTTAAGTTAAAAAAAAAACTATTAAACTAACACTAACCTACATTCATTTACATATTGACAACATTACCAGGAAAAATTTTAATCTCTGGGTGTCGTTGTTAAGTAACAGCAAAACTTTCAAAATGCCATGGTCACTCACTATCACTTAACATCAGATGAGCCTCCATCCCGTTTGAATCCTGTTACATAAAAAAATAAACTTAACTAAAATAAGAAAGATATTTATTAAAACTTACCAGCAGAAACCAGAAAACAACTGAGCTATAATACACACAAGAATCTCCTCTCAAGCAACTTATTCACAAGAATCGTCTGCTTGACGATTAAATCTTTCTTGAGGCAGAGTTAAGTTTAGACTATCGGAGAGGCGATCGTTAAATCGAGTATTAAAACTCTTCTTAGATTACAATCTTGACTAAAATTAAGAACTAAATCCACTATCAACGCTTAAAATGCTACTAGAATATTTTATTTATTTATTAACACTTCGTTGTATGTACAGTAATATAATACAATTGAAATAATTAAAAAATCCTCTTCGACGTATAACACAGTCTGTTTGATACAGGTTCTAACTTAGGTTTAGAATTTTCTTAACTACCTGACTATAAAGCCTCGCATGTATTTATGAGATAAAGGTGGCCATTCACGGGCGATCCATCGATACATTTGGCACGCTGTCGATCCAAAACTCGTCCATGAATGTGAAAACACTGTCGGTCCAAATGGATTGGCTCGGCGCGATGGAATTCCAACTGCGCGAAAGTCTATCGCGCCGAGTCAATTAGCGCGGCGCGCATACCCTGGCGGCGCGCTCGTGAATGCGGAAAACCAACGGTCCGGTCGGTCTGAGCCATCGTGCCGTAAGGGCTTATTACACTACACGGTATTCAGACAGTTTTAGTAAGACTGTCTTAAAATCTAACTAGGCAAGCTTGCTATTACACTGGACTGAATACCGCAAGCTAACTCATTTTACTCATTTGCAAAGCGTACGTAGTCGGTGACGGTTGTCTCGCGATGGGAAAACTTTCAAAGCACCAGAAAATCGCCATGGCTCTTGCCGCGTCTATTAATTTAAATAAAGAAAAGAAACATATGGGTGAAAGAGTATTTACTTTTGCGAGAAAAATTATTATCAAATATGCAAATACTGAGTGTTTTGGAACCATGTGACTTAAAGGTGGCCATTCACGGGCGATCCATCGATACATTTGGCACGCTGTCGATCCAAAACTCGTCCATGAATGTGAAAACACTGTCGGTCCAAATGGATTGGCTCGGCGCGATGGAATTCCAACTGCGCGAAAGTCCATCGCGCCGAGTCAATTAGCGCGGCGCGCATACGCAGGCGGCGCGCTCGTGAATGCGGAAAACCAACGGTCCGGTCGGTCTGAGCCATCGTACCGTACGGTTTGCTCGCTCGTGAATGGTGTTACTCGCGAGCCAAACACCGCGCCATTTTGATTTCAGTTTGCGTTTAGCCGTTGGACGAGAAGCATGTGACGCATTGTTAATATAAATCGTTTTCGCAATGAGTTCAAACCGTGACTTTGTTAATCAATTTATTTATAAGTTTAGAGACCTGACGTGTTTGTGGGATGTGACAGATATAAATTACCACAACAAACAAAAACGCGATGCAGCATTAGAGGTTTTGCTAAGTTTTTATAAAACCAAATCGCCTAACGCCACTATTGACACGCTGCCTAAGAGCCTCATTCAGGAAAGAGTTTAATAAAGTAAGTACTTATACTTATAACCTAGCTGTTTATTATTTAATGTTGTGTGTAGTGTAATAATGTTGAGGGGTTAAATATTTTTGCGTCGTATTTCTGTTCATATTCGTTAAGACATACCTACTACGTTGTTGAATGCGCGGTACGCTATTTTTTTTAAAGACAATTCACACCAATTGATCTAGTCCCATGCTAAGCTTGTGAAGCTTGTGGTATGGGTACTAGGCAACGGATATACATACATATTATAGATAGACATATAAATACATATTTAAGCACCCAAGACCTAAGCACAACACCAAATGCTCATCACATCGATGGTCGTCTCAGCCGGGGATCGAACCCGGGACCCATGGATTCGCAGTCAGGGGTACTAACCACTAGACCAATGTGTCGTAGTTTATCGGACCGAGAGTGGGATAAAAAAATAATCCAATTATTAATAAACAAAGGATATTAAATTATATCCTTTGTATATAATATAATATATACATATATATATACTTTGTATATGTCAACGTAAAATTGTAAAAACCGTTAGATTGTAATCTATCTCGCGTGATTGTAAACTGTCGAAAAATTGTGAACTCAACGTATTGCTTACAATTTAACGTATTATTATTCGGTAGATTATAATCTATCGAAGTGAAAGCGTCAAATTGTGAAACGGTACGCACCTCGCGCGCTGATTGGTTGAACGGAATATGCCATGGTGGCGACCATATTTGTTTGTTAATTCGGTTGTTGTCGAATGTAAACAAACGGTGTTTTGGTGAATGTAAATTGATGTCGTCTTGAAAGTAACTCACAGCTTTAGGATGTTGAAAGTGAACGTGAAAAGTTCTATGAAAATGTTGTGGAAGTAAAATTAATCTGTGATTGACCAAAGAAGTGCAGTTTGAATGATAATTAAGTTAGTGTTGGTCTCCAAACATAGTCTAAATTACATAGTACATTTTCCGTGTTTCAATATTTTTTATTCGCGTGAACCTTTGTGATCTCGTATTTACAATGTCGGATATTGAGCCTGTCGATCAACAAAACTCAGAAATATTAGGTATTGTTAATAAGGAAGAATTTACCATAGAGTTACAAAACTATTACAGCGGGCATAATGAAAATAGTAAAAAAATTTAATTGCAAAGAAATAAAAAGAAAGCTAATGTTCTTTGAATCTGCAGGTGCCACAACTCGTTGACGTGCAACAATAATTGACAATTTTTATTGATGCAATTTACTTTCTTATTTTTTATATAATAGACAATTTTGTTATGTTTTCAAAAACATTCATATGTTTTCCATTTGTTTTTTTTTTTAAATTTTGATTTTATTTTGTGATCGTTTTTTTCTAAAAGAAAATTTCATTAATTTTTCAATTTTAATTTGTGTTTGAAGAGAAAATATTGTTACGTTTCTGGTTTTTATATTTTATATATTTTTTTTTTCATCATGTGATGTCAGAATTATTGATATTATAATAAACAAACAATTTGGTTTAAAAAAAAAAAAATTTTTTTTTTTTTTTCAAACCCCTTTTTTTTTTTTTTTTTTTTTTTTAAAAAAAAAAAAAAAAAAAAAACCCGCGGGGGGGGGGGGGGCCCCCCCCCCCCCCCCCCCGGGGGGGGGGGGGGGGGGGGGGGGGCCCCCCCCCCCCCCCCCCCCCCCCCCCCCCCGGGGGCCCCCCCCCCCCCCCCCCCCCCCCCCCCCCCCCCCCCCCCCCCCCCCCCCCCCCCCCCCCCCCCCCCCCCCCCCCCCCCCCCCCCCCCCCCCCCCCCCCCCCCCCCCCCCCCCCCCCCCCCCCCCCCCTCTTTTTTTTTTTTTTTTTTTCCCCCCCCCCCCCGCGGGGGGGGGGCGCCCCCCCCCCCCCTTTTTTTTTTTTTTTTTTCCCCCCCCCCCCCCCACCCAAAAAAAACCCCCCCCCCCCCCCCCCCCCCCCCCCCCCCCCAAATAAACCCTTCTCCCCCCCCCCCCCCCCCCCCCCCCCCCCCCCCCCCCCCCCCCTCTTCTTTTTCCCCCCCCCCCCCCCCCCCCCCTTTTTCCCCCCCCCTTTTAATCCTCCTCTCTCCCCCCCCCCCCCCCCCCCCCCGGGGGGGGGGGGCGCGCCCCCCCCCCCCCCCCCCCCCCCCCCCCCCCCCCCCCCCGCCCCCCCCCCCCCCCCCCCCCCCCCCCCCCCCCCCCCCCCCCCCCCCCCCCCCCCCCCCCCCCCCCCCCCCCCCCCCCCCCCCCCCCCCCCCCCCCCCCCCCCCCCCCCCCCCCCCCCCCCCCCCCCCCCCCCCCCCCCCCCCCCCCCCCCCCCCCCCCCCCCCCCCCCCCCCGCCCCCCCCCCCCCCCCCCCCCCCCCCCCCCCCCCCCCCCCCCCCCCCCCCCCCCCCCCCCCCCCCCCCCCCCCCCCCCCCCCCCCCCCCCCCCCCCCCCCCCCCCCCCCCCCCCCCCCCCCCCCCCCCCCCCCCCCCCCCCCCCCCCCCCCCCCCCCCCCCCCCCCCCCCCCCCCCCCCCCCCCCCCCCCCCCCCCCCCCCCCCCCCCCCCCCCCCCCCCCCCCCCCCCCCCCCCCCCCCCCCCCCCCCCCCCCCCCCCCCCCCCCCCCCCCCCCCCCCCCCCCCCCCCCCCCCCCCCCCCCCCCCCCTCCCCCCCCCCCCCCCCCCCCCCCCCCCCCCCCCCCCCCCCCCCCCCCCCCCCCCCCCCCCCCCCCCCCCCCCCCCCCCCCCCCCCCCCCCCCCCCCCCCCCCCCCCCCCCCCCCCCCCCCCCCCCCCCCCCCCCCCCCCCCCCCCCCCCCCCCCCCCCCCCCCCCCCCCCCCCCCCCCCCCCCCCCCCCCCCCCCCCCCCCCCCCCCCCCCCCCCCCCCCCCCCCCCCCCCCCCCCCCCCCCCCCCCCCCCCCCCCCCCCCCCCCCCCCCCCCCCCCCCCCCCCCCCCCCCCCCCCCCCCCCCCCCCCCCCCCCCCCCCCCCCCCCCCCCCCCCCCCCCCCCCCCCCCCCCCCCCCCCCCCCCCCCCCCCCCCCCCCCCCCCCCGCCCCCCCCCCCCCCCCCCCCCCCCCCCCCCCCCCCCCCCCCCCCCCCCCCCCCCCCCCCCCCCCCCCCCCCCCCCCCCCCCCCCCCCCCCCCCCCCCCCCCCCCCCCCCCCCCCCCCCCCCCCCCCCCCCCCCCCCCCCCCCCCCCCCCCCCCCCCCCCCCCCCCCCCCCCTCCCCCCCCCCCCCCCCCCCCCCCCCCCCCCCCCCCCCCCCCCCCCCCCCCCCCCCCCCCCCCCCCCCCCCCCCCCCCCCCCCCCCCCCCCCCCCCCCCCCCCCCCCCCCCCCCCCCCCCCCCCCCCCCCCCCCCCCCCCCCCCCCCCCCCCCCCCCCCCCCCCCCCCCCCCCCCCCCCCCCCCCCCCCCCCCCCCCCCCCCCCCCCCCCCCCCCCCCCCCTCTCTTTCTCCTTCCTCTCTCTTTTCCCCCCCCCCCCCCCCCCCCCCCCCCCCCCCCCCCCCCCCCCCCCCCCCCCCCCCCCCCCCCCCCCCCCCCCCCCCCCCCCCCCCCCCCCCCCCCCCCCCCCCCCCCCCCCCCCCCCCCCCTCTTCTCCCCCCCCCCCCCCCCCCCCCCCCCCCCCCCCCCCCCCCCCCCCCCCCCCCCCCCCCCCCCCCCCCCCCCCCCCCCCCCCCCCCCCCCCCCCCCCCCCCCCCCCCCCCCCCCCCCCCCCCCCCCCCCCCCCCCCCCCCCCCCCCCGCCCCCCCCCCCCCCCCCCCCCCCCCCCCCCCCCCCCCCCCCCCCCCCCCCCCCCCCCCCCCCCCCCCCCCCCCCCCCCCCCCCCCCCCCCCCCCCCCCCCCCCCCCCCCCCCCCCCCCCCCCCCCCCCCCCCCCCCCCCCCCCCCCCCCCCCCCCCCCCCCCCCCCCCCCCCCCCCCCCCCCCCCCCCCCCCCCCCCCCCCCCCCCCCCCCCCCCCCCCCCCCCCCCCCCCCCCCCCCCCCCCCCCCCCCCCCCCCCCCCCCCCCCCCCCCCCCCCCCCCCCCCCCCCCCCCCCCCCCCCCCCCCCCCCCCCCCCCCCCCCCCCCCCCCCCCCCCCCCCCCCCCCCCCCCCCCCCCCCCCCCCCCCCCCCCCCCCCCCCCCCCCCCCCCCCCCCCCCCCCCCCCCCCCCCCCCCCCCCCCCCCCCCCCCCCCCCCCCCCCCCCCCCCCCCCCCCCCCCCCCCCCCCCCCCCCCCCCCCCCCCCCCCCCCCCCCCCCCCCCCCCCCCCCCCCCCCCCCCCCCCCCCCCCCCCCCCCCCCCCCCCCCCCCCCCCCCCCCCCCCCCCCCCCCCCCCCCCCCCCCCCCCCCCCCCCCCCCCCTCCTCCCCCCCCCCCCCCCCCCCCCCCCCCCCCCCCCCCCCCCCCCCCCCCCCCCCCCCCCCCCCCCCCCCCCCCCCCCCCCCCCCCCCCCCCCCCCCCCCCCCCCCCCCCCCCCCCCCCCCCCCCCCCCCCCCCCCCCCCCCCCCCCCCCCCCCCCCCCCCCCCCCCCCCCCCCCCCCCCCCCCCCCCCCCCCCCCCCCCCCCCCCCCCCCCCCCCCCCCCCCCCCCCCCCCCCCCCCCCCCCCCCCCCCCCCCCCCCCCCCCCCCCCCCCCCCCCCCCCCCCCCCCCCCCCCCCCCCCCCCCCCCCCCCCCCCCCCCCCCCCCCCCCCCCCCCCCCCCCCCCCCCCCCCCCCCCCCCCCCCCCCCCCCCCCCCCCCCCCCCCCCCCCCCCCCCCCCCCCCCCCCCCCCCCCCCCCCCCCCCCCCCCCCCCCCCCCCCCCCCCCCCCCCCCCCCCCCCCCCCCCCCCCCCCCCCCCCCCCCCCCCCCCCCCCCCCCCCCCCCCCCCCCCCCCCCCCCCCCCCCCCCCCCCCCCCCCCCCCCCCCCCCCCCCCCCCCCCCCCCCCCCCCCCCCCCCCCCCCCCCCCCCCCCCCCCCCCCCCCCCCCCCCCCCCCCCCCCCCCCCCCCCCCCCCCCCCCCCCCCCCCCCCCCCCCCCCCCCCCCCCCCCCCCCCCCCCCCCCCCCCCCCCCCCCCCCCCCCCCCCCCCCCCCCCCCCCCCCCCCCCCCCCCCCCCCCCCCCCCCCCCCCCCCCCCCCCCCCCCCCCCCCCCCCCCCCCCCCCCCCCCCCCCCCCCCCCCCCCCCCCCCCCCCCCCCCCCCCCCCCCCCCCCCCCCCCCCCCCCCCCCCCCCCCCCCCCCCCCCCCCCCCCCCCCCCCCCCCCCCCCCCCCCCCCCCCCCCCCCCCCCCCCCCCCCCCCCCCCCCCCCCCCCCCCCCCCCCCCCCCCCCCCCCCCCCCCCCCCCCCCCCCCCCCCCCCCCCCCCCCCCCCCCCCCCCCCCCCCCCCCCCCCCCCCCCCCCCCCCCCCCCCCCCCCCCCCCCCCCCCCCCCCCCCCCCCCCCCCCCCCCCCCCCCCCCCCCCCCCCCCCCCCCCCCCCCCCCCCCCCCCCCCCCCCCCCCCCCCCCCCCCCCCCCCCCCCCCCCCCCCCCCCCCCCCCCCCCCCCCCCCCCCCCCCCCCCCCCCCCCCCCCCCCCCCCCCCCCCCCCCCCCCCCCCCCCCCCCCCCCCCCCCCCCCCCCCCCCCCCCCCCCCCCCCCCCCCCCCCCCCCCCCCCCCCCCCCCCCCCCCCCCCCCCCCCCCCCCCCCCCCCCCCCCCCCCCCCCCCCCCCCCCCCCCCCCCCCCCCCCCCCCCCCCCCCCCCCCCCCCCCCCCCCCCCCCCCCCCCCCCCCCCCCCCCCCCCCCCCCCCCCCCCCCCCCCCCCCCCCCCCCCCCCCCCCCCCCCCCCCCCCCCCCCCCCCCCCCCCCCCCCCCCCCCCCCCCCCCCCCCCCCCCCCCCCCCCCCCCCCCCCCCCCCCCCCCCCCCCCCCCCCCCCCCCCCCCCCCCCCCCCCCCCCCCCCCCCCCCCCCCCCCCCCCCCCCCCCCCCCCCCCCCCCCCCCCCCCCCCCCCCCCCCCCCCCCCCCCCCCCCCCCCCCCCCCCCCCCCCCCCCCCCCCCCCCCCCCCCCCCCCCCCCCCCCCCCCCCCCCCCCCCCCCCCCCCCCCCCCCCCCCCCCCCCCCCCCCCCCCCCCCCCCCCCCCCCCCCCCCCCCCCCCCCCCCCCCCCCCCCCCCCCCCCCCCCCCCCCCCCCCCCCCCCCCCCCCCCCCCCCCCCCCCCCCCCCCCCCCCCCCCCCCCCCCCCCCCCCCCCCCCCCCCCCCCCCCCCCCCCCCCCCCCCCCCCCCCCCCCCCCCCCCCCCCCCCCCCCCCCCCCCCCCCCCCCCCCCCCCCCCCCCCCCCCCCCCCCCCCCCCCCCCCCCCCCCCCCCCCCCCCCCCCCCCCCCCCCCCCCCCCCCCCCCCCCCCCCCCCCCCCCCCCCCCCCCCCCCCCCCCCCCCCCCCCCCCCCCCCCCCCCCCCCCCCCCCCCCCCCCCCCCCCCCCCCCCCCCCCCCCCCCCCCCCCCCCCCCCCCCCCCCCCCCCCCCCCCCCCCCCCCCCCCCCCCCCCCCCCCCCCCCCCCCCCCCCCCCCCCCCCCCCCCCCCCCCCCCCCCCCCCCCCCCCCCCCCCCCCCCCCCCCCCCCCCCCCCCCCCCCCCCCCCCCCCCCCCCCCCCCCCCCCCCCCCCCCCCCCCCCCCCCCCCCCCCCCCCCCCCCCCCCCCCCCCCCCCCACCACACAACACAAAAAAAAAAACCACACCCCCCCCCCCCCCACACCCCCCCCCCCCCCCCCCCCACACAAACACACACCACACACACAAAAAAAAACCCCCCCCCCCCCCACCCCCCCCCCACCCCCCAACAACACACCAACACACACCCCCCACCACACCACCCCCCCCCCCCCCCCCCCCCCCCCCCCCCCCCCCCCCCCCCCCCCCCCCCCCCCCCCCCCCCCCCCCCCCCCCCCCCCCCCCCCCCCCCCCCCCCCCCCCCCCCCCCCCCCCCCCCCCCCCCCCCCCCCCCCCCCCCCCCCCCCCCCCCCCCCCCCCCCCCCCCCCCCACCCCCCCCCCCCCCACCCCACCCAAAAAAAATATAATAAATACTAATTTTTGAAGTGCATTCATTTTATTTGACCGATACCCTTGTTTCATTCCTAACTCTATGGACATAATATAACCGTCTACTATAAAGCCGACCAATCAGCGCGCGAGGTGCGTACCGTTTCACAATTTGACGATTTCACTTCGATAGATTATAATCTACCAAATAATAATACGTTAAATTGTAAGCAGTAAGTTGAGTTCACAATCTTTCGACAGTTTATAATCTCGCGAGATAGATTACAATCTACCGGTATTTACAATTTTACGTTAACATATATATAATATAATTTAATATACAGGTTGGAATTTATTCATACATTGATTGACTTCTCGTCGTAAATACCGTCACAATGGGGTTAAAAAGAAAACAATAAATACATTATTTATTTATTTATTTCAGGTTAAAGCATCAATGCAATCAGGAGCTGGTCCAGATGACATCCATGTTCCAAAATTATGGTACTATGACGAATTAATACAATTAGAACAAGAGACCAAAAAATTAGGCCGATAATTTCACTGAATAACAATCATTATCTGTCGACATCGTTAAAATGGTTCATGTGCACTTTTTTATTATTATTAGTATAATTTTTTTTTAATGTATCCTTTATTAGTTTTGTTTGTTTTTTTTTTTTGTTCCTGTTTAGTTTCTTTTTCTTTACAAGTGTATGAAATATGTACATGTATTTTTGCACTTTTTGCCTACCTTATGTAATTTAATACATTTACTTTTTTATTTTCTCACAGTGGTTGCCTGGAAGAGATCGCTCGAAAGCGATAAGGCCGCCAGTTGCCTTTCCTTTACTTGTAATTTTGTTAAATTTTTATATCATAAAGCAACAAAGTGTAAATAAATAAATAAATAATTGTAACTTGATTTTTATAATAAAGAATATTCATAAATATAACAGTTATTTTTACTTAATTTCATATAATCCTTAAGAGCAAAAAGAATAGCTTTACATGTATCAGAAATTATCACTCCCAAACGTTGTGGAGAGATAAGTGTAGGAAATTTCAACTCCTCATATGACATGCCCGAAGCTAAGAATCGAAGAGTGGCACTTTAGTCGTTCATGAGGACTTATAGCTTCCCTCATATTAGTGTTTTTTTTCTGAATCAGAGGAGTCACCAGTTCCAAAAGTTTAAAATAGGTAGGTTCATCCATTCGCATATAATTTCTCCAGCAGTTGGCTCCAAAGTCAATTCCTCATTAAATTTATGTGGGTGATTTTTTTTCTCTATTCAGCAACCAATCCTTACACCACTTTATTTTTGGCTTTCTTTTTTTTTAAACTAGACAAATCGCTATGGTCGATAAATAAAACTCATCTTCTGAATCGAAGTTCATTATGAACACGTCCGGTGCTATCGACGCCTACACTCAAACTGATCAAATGGAACGGCTCGCTGGCGCGTTCGTGAATGGCATGAATTTGGCTCGTCGCGACGTCCAGTATCGAGCCCGTGGCGCGAAAGCCATATAGATCGCCCGTGAATGGCCACCATAAGAAACTACCTTAGAGTAGGAGTTACCGAGTTTGAATGTCTATTGAAATTAGTTACTCCATACATTCAAAAAGAAGATACGGTTCTTAGACAAAGTGTCAGTCCTAACAAATATTGGTAGTTACTTTAAGATTCCTGGCAACGGGCAACTCCTATCAAGATCTAAGGTCATCCTGAAGGACTCTGTATCCATGGTTATGAAATAAATTATTAAAAAAATTAAAAAAAAAAACCTAAGGTCATCAATTATTAATAAATCAATCAATCATGCAGCCATAAATTTGGCATGTCTCGGTACAAATTGATAATATTGAAAAGTACTTTTTTTTCTTGCGAACACGCCATGGTGCACGCGGCCACAGCAAACAAACATGTACGAACGTCTTTGCTCTGCGGCTGCCACGCGCTGACTGAACGGTTAAGACTTAAGCGTGCTAAGTCTTATTACACTACGCGGTATTCAGCAAGTAAGCAAGTAAGCACCGCCGAACCCATTCGGTCAGTCTAATTAGACAGGCTAACTTGCTAACTCTTATTACATTATGCTAAATCTTAGTAAGACTGTCTGAATACCGCGTAGTGTAATAAGCCCTTTACGGTTTGCTCGCTCGTGAATGGTGTTACTCGCGAGCCAAACACGCCATTTTGATTTCAGTTTGCGTTTAGCCGTTGGACGAGAAGCACGTGACGCATTGTTAATATAAATCGTTTTCGCAATGAGTTCAAACCGTGACTTTGTTATTCAATTTATTTATAAGTTTAGAGACCTGACGTGTTTGTGGGATGTGACAGATATAAATTACCACAACAAACAAAAACGCGATGCAGCATTAGAGGTTTTGCTAAGTTTTTATAAAACCAAATCGCCTAACGCCACTATTGACACCTGCCTGCCTCATTCAGGAAAGAGTTTAATAAAGTAAGTACTTATACTTATAACCTAGCTGTTTATTATTTCAGGCCATGAGAACCATAGTGGCTTAATTCAATTGACAAGTATTTTGAGTACCATAGAAAATAAAAATAGTATTTTTTTAAATCAACTAGCACTCTTCAGGATTCATACTTTTAATTAATTTTATGTTTTATTTGACCTATTAATGTTCCAAATTATGATTTTAATAGTGAGAAAATAGCTTTATTGCTATTTTTCTATATTTTATACACAGATAGGCCACTTTGGCAGTAGGTGTTTATAAAAAGGTGAGAAAAAAATGGTTGTTAGGCCAATTGTTTATTATAAAACACTTAAAAAAGAAGTGACATCAACAGAAATAACAATAATGGTATTCTTAGTCATTATCAATATCATCCTCAACATCTATGACATTTCTTACAGCCGCATTATCTTTGATACTGGTATAAAAGCTGTGATACACTGGAGGTATAAAAGGCAATAGATCTAATAAATCCTTTTTTTTCTCACAACTGATGGATTGTCCATCAGGGTATAAAGGATCCAGCTTAATACCAGTCATATCTGTAGAGCCCCTTTTCTTTAAATCTACATTTTCAAATAAAACATCTTCATTATTAGAATATTTAAAAAATTAAGTAAATGGATGCATTTTATTAAACAAAAGCCACTGCATGCTGAGCCACTGGGTACCTTTGATTTTTCAGTAGTTATCTTCCTGTTGGTAATGTTATTCTCCAGCTTTTTTGTTGAAATAAAGTCATCCCTTGTCATTTTTATGACATCAAATGGGTTACTGTCCCTAGCTACCTTAATAACAGTAGTCCAGTGATCAGGTAAGTAAATATTTTTGAAAAACTTTTTCATCTTCTCTACTAATCCAAAATCTTGGTCACATGCTAAGTATGAGTGCCCACTGACATAGAACTTATGGTCTATGTTATCTACTGTGTAATGGCGCGTCTAAACGGGCCATGTTTTGCTGCAATTGATGGCTGCAACACTGTGGCCGGCAACATTGCAAACAATAGCAGCCACACTATGCAATATTGCAGTAATGTCCCGGCCATATAGCCAAACATGTTTTGTATAGCCACATATGGCCGATGTTGCCCCGATAGGTGGCCGGACGATCGCTAGGCTATCGAATTCAACTGCAATATTGCACGGCCAGTTCTCTTGTTGTTTCAGTCACTCTCTTTGTTATGGCATAGTGTATCCTTTTCTACGCGACATGACGTTTGCTTTGAGTGAAGTGTGCCTGTTGCTTTATTCTGTGTTTTGGAATCAGCTGTATTTGACGTTAGATTACTACGTAAAAATGACTACTTTTGACATTCTAGTTCTTGAATAATTTATTAACTTATTTCTAGACTCAAATTGTCTACAGTTTCACGCCTATTTAAGTAAGGTCGAATCCACAATCTCTTCTTTTTCTGTTTATTTTTTAAAACAATATAAGCTGCTGCGACAAGTGTGATTTCGTCAGCCATTGTTGCCGGTTTGTGTAGCCCGTTTAGGAGTCTGCATCATGGGCCATACTATTGCAACACATTGCCCAGCCATAGATTGTTCGGCCATCAGCTGCATTAAAATATTTTTGTAATGGCCGGGCAATTAGTGGCCAACAGTGCAGCCATCAATTGCAGCAAAACATGGCCCGTTTAGACGCGCCATAATCTGTATGGGCAACAATATACTGGCAAAGAGTAGCCATTTTAATATTTCTATTGACCACTGCACTGGTCTGAGTACATAATTAACTTTTTAGTCTTGACTTTCTCTTTGATGAAACGCAACAAGCAGGAACCAATCTCCTGAAAACCCCTAGAAGCTATAGTTTTATCCCACACATACATTGTTACTTCATCATTATTAATTGACCTAGTCCCATGCTAAGCTGGTGAAGCTTGTGTTATGGGTACCTACTAGGCAACGGATATACATACATATTATAGATAGATAGACATATAAATACATATTTAAGCACCCAAGACCTAAGCACAACACCAAATGCTCATCACATCGATGGTCGTCTCAGCCGGGGATCGAACCCGGGACCCATGGATTCGCAGTCAGGGGTACTAACCACTAGACCAATGAGTCGTAGTATATCGGACCGAGAGTGGGATAAAAAATAAAATAATAATAATTATTAATAGACAAATGATATTAAATTAATCCTTTGTTTATAATTTAATATACAGGTTGGAATTTATTCATACACTAATTGACTTCTCGTCGTAAATACCGTCACAATAGGGTTAAAAAGAAAACAATAAATACATTATTTATTTATTTCAGGTTAAAGCATCAATGCAATCAGGAGCTGGTACAGATGACATCCATGTTCCAAAATTATGGTACTATGACGATTTAATACAATAATTAGAACAAGAGACCAAAAAATCTGGCCGATGATTAACAAAAACATTAATAACAAACATTACCTGTCGACATCGTTAAAATGATTCATGTGCACTTTTTTATTATTATTAGTATAAATTTTTTTTAATGTATCCTTTATTAGTTTAGTTTGTTTTTTTTTGGTCCTGTTTAGTTTCTTTTTCTTTACAAGTATATGTAATACATGTATTTTTGCACTTTTTGCCTACCTTATGTAATTTAATACATTTACTTTTTTCTTTTCTCACAGTGGTTGCCTGGAAGAGATCGCTCGAAAGCGATAAGGCCGCCAGTTGCCTTTCCTTTACTTGTAATTTTGTTAAATTTTTATATCATAAAGCAACAAAGTGTAAATAAATAAATAAATAATTGTAACTTGATTTTTATAATAAAGAATATTCATAAATATAACAGTTATTTTTACTTAATTTCATATAATCCTTAAGAGCAAAAAGAATAGCTTTACATGTATCAGAAATTATCACTCCCAAACGTTGTGGAGAGATAAGTGTAGGAAATTTCAACTCCTCACATAACATGCCCGAAGCTAAGAATCGAAGAGTGGCACTAAGTCGTTCATGAGGACTTATAGCTTCCCTCATATTAGTGTTCTTTTTCTGAATCAGAGGAGTAACCAGTTTCAAAAGTTTAAAATAGGTAGGTTCATCCATTCGCATAATATTTCTCTTTTTTTAAAACTAGACAAATCGCTATGGTCGATAAATAAAACTCATCATCTGAATCGAAGTTCATTATGAACACGTCCGGTGCTATCGACGCCTACACTCAAAATGATCAAATGGTCGCTGGCGCGTTCGTGAATGGCATGAATTTGGCTCGGCGCGACGTCGAGTATCGAGCCCGTGCAGTGGCGCGAAAGCCATATAGATCGCCCGTGAATGGCCACCATTAGAAGTATGAGGGGCCCCTCCAAAGTTATTACTCGCCAAAATAATCTTTACACTATTGATAATTAATGGTCACCGTGTTACTTGATCGTGTCAAGTCAGCTTATCTGTCGGAAATAGGCTATATGTGTTCACACCGTGTGCAGTTTGATATAACTTATAAAATAGGATAGCTTACATCTCAATTTATACCCGAAATATTATTTTATTGCAAATTATTTGACAGTCACAATTCTAACAGATGTTGAAAGTACCAACGTTTCACATAAGTTACAATTTAATGGCATAACCACCAAAAAAGCATGGTGGTCCCCATAACTGGTGTTCTCCTACCGTTTCCCTTGAATAGTTTACTACTATGTTATATACCAAAAACCTTAGCCACAGCAACGCTTGGCCGGGTCTGCTAGCTATATATATGATATATACGATATATAACTAGCAGACCTAGCGATAGGGTTTAAAAAAAAAACATTGTGTAAGTATTTGTTACTTTTTTTTGTGTAGTTAGTGTCAAAAAACTTAAGAAACTACATATTAATAGGGTATTATTTAAATAATAATAATACGAGTACTATGATGTTGTGAAGAATTAAAATTACTCTACTTAATGGCCTCCTACAGGCATTTTTCGGTGGTATGGCGGCCATTTGGATCCGTCCGAAAAGTATGGCATGGTGATTTTCGTAAATGGCTGAACGACGCGACGATGATTAACTGTGCAAAAATTAGTCTGGTACAAATGGTAGAATTTTTTTAAATCAACGCATTCGCGTCGGTATGGCGGGCTGTAAGTCACACCGGAGAAGTATGGCATGACACTGCCGCCTCTTATTTTTTATGGACTATTGGAAAATTCTGGAAATTTTGTGGAACAAATGGTTTGAAAGTCGTACTTAATCCGACGAGTTCGACTACCGCCCACGCGCTTGGGCCGCCGATACCAGCGCTATGACCATCAAAATTCTTTTTTTCATTTCGTAATAAGACCCCTGTACAACCGCCATACTGGTACAAATGACCAACTATTTTGTGTCACGATCTCCCGGCCTATAATCAACACGCTGGATTTCGGTCAGACAGATAGTTAAACGTTTTCGACGCTGGTTTATTTAAATCAGAACGCTTCAGAGAGAACGAGTTCATCGAATATCGATCTTTAATTAACTGTCTAGAGATTCAATTAACTCGCTGATTTAACTAATTTACTGCGACATATATATGAACTACTTCGTGCGTAGGAAATGAATACCGGAATAAACGGAAATATTGTTAGGATACATCTGTTATGTATAATGGCCTATAAAACGCTCACGGTAATTATAGTTTGCAAAGTTTGCAGTGCAAGTTTGCACTAGGTATGATTACTGTAGGTCGCAAGAAAAATTCGGTCGCACAGTTGCCATGGGAACACGCGACCTCTTGGTCCTCGAAGTAGTTTTAATCGATTTGATTTTTAGTATTCCAATAGACAGTTATAATAATTATATCTATACAATGACTCAAACATTAAAGCCAAAAACGTAGTACACGATTAAACACACACATGAAAAAAAAAATGATAGAAAAGGAAATCTTAGTCAAAACAAAGGTTTACTAATTTTCTTTGTATTGTAACATTTATTTATACTGTACTACTTTAATGTGATTAATATAAGTAGTTTAAATATATTATTTAAAAACATTTAGTTTCTACACATTTAAATGGGTAAGCTATATTTTAGTTGGTCATCCCTTTTCTGTAGCCATATAATGGAAAAAGAACAACTCCGTCATTAATTTATTATATATATATATATATATTATCTCAAAGAGTTTTAGATTATAATGGCCGATGGCACGTACTTTTCTCAAAATAATCAATATAATTTTTATGAAGTTATTACGAATAGTCCTACCCCTAATAGTGCAATACCAGTAATATTATCAAACCAATCAGTAGATTCTGAGTTCATCCATTATAAACAATCCACCACAAATAGATATGTTATCAAAAATGCAAATCTTTAATTTATATGTTCTTAAGTGAAGACGAATGATATTTTTGTACAAATCTATAAGAGAATATTAAAACCGCCCTGCGAGTTCTGCCCTGCGATTCTGTAACTCACTTTTCGGCCTCACACAGCGGTTTTCGCATCGGCGGTCGCTCTCAAATCTGTCGTGAAGCAGTCATTTTATGATTTGGCATTCTGAAAAGGTGGGATCTTGTAGTTTATTGTTTATCAGATAGTGAGTTACAGAATCGCAGGGCTGAGATTGCTGAGAACTATAGAAATGGGACCGTTGATATTAGACTAAACAATAACAAGAATCTAGTTATTTTTTCAAATTTTAACTTCTTATTTTTGTCATTGGCACCAGATGACATATTTGAAAGGATGACTAACGTAATTAAATTCCTTTATCCTATATATCCTATATCCTACCTACCTTTAGTAGCGTCGATCGGAACTCCTTCACGGGTAAAGGCCTGCTCCAGCTTTTTCCAACTAACTCTGTATATGGCTTTCTTCCTCCATTCGCTTTCTGCTACCGCTTCTATTTCTTCTATACACCTCTTTTTGGAGCGCCCTCTTCTCTTTCTTCCCCTTGGTCCTTTCCATACAGTTGTCCTTAAAGTCCACCTTTTATATGTGTATCTTCTTGTGTTATCTATTTTTTTATATTTTATTTTTAAACGCCCCGCCCATTGCCACTTCTGTTTTAGGGCATAATGTATGTAAGGCATCTATCACTTTTGGTTATTGTAATTTTTTTTTACTAATTCTAAAACCAGTTTGAGCAGTGTTGGCCTAGTGGCTTCAGTGTGCGACTCTCATGCCTGAGGTCGTAGGTTCGAACCCCGGCTGTGCACCAATGGACTTTCTTTCTATGTGCGCATTTAACATTTGCTCGAACGGTGAGGAAACCGACATGTCTTAGACCCAAACAGTCGACGGCATGTGTCAGGCACTGGAGGCTGATCGCCTACTTGCCTATTAGATATAAAAAAT